>CM038217.1:189574122-189716098 GCA_021442155.1 Cymbidium sinense
GCCTAGGGCCTATGCCTGGCCTCAGGCCTTGGGCTCAGGCTGGGGCCAACAGCCTAGTCATTAGTCTTGGCCTAGTTTACTTTCCATTTTGTCCTGCCTCATTAGCCTAGCTCATTAGCCTAGGCTCATTACTCTTATCTAGCCATTAGCCTAGGCCTTGTTGGCCATTAGCCTAAATTTGGTCAGTCAATAGTCATTGTCAGTCAGCCTTGTGACTAGGCCTAGCCCCATTTATTAGTCAGCCATGTTTGGCCTCTAGCTTTAGCTGACCTAGGCCTTAGCTTTGGCCTCTCAGGATCAGGGCTCAGGGCTCAGCCTTAGCCATTTAGCTGGTCAACCGGGGCCTATTGACAATTCCATTAGCCTATAAGGCCTAGCCTAGGCTCAGGGCTAGGTCAGGGGGCTCATTACTAGCTCACCAGTTGTTTAGCCTTATCATTAGCCTAATAGCCTTAAAGCCTCCACTATATCTTGTCATGGCCAAATTTAACTAATCCACCAGTACCTGTTTAGCTCTAGTTAGTTTAAGTTAGTTATTACCAAGTCTTAGCTCCAGCTTTAGCTCTAGCTTCAGCCAGCCTTAGCACCAGCCTGGCCTAGCCATTAGCCTCTTTTACTAGCTTCCACTCCATTTCATCTTTACTAGCCTAGCCTAGCTTCTGTCTTATTGTCACCTAGCTAGCTCTTTGTCAAGTTACTATCTTGTCTCATGTCCTACTTGCTCAGGCCTAGTCTGCTAGTCCACTTTTAGCTCCAGCTTACCTAGTAGCTTCCACCTTTTTAGCCAGCTCTTTCATGTCAGGCCTTTAGCCTAGCTAATCAGCTCATGGCTCCAGGACTCCAGATCTAGGCCTAGTTTTAGCCTCATTAGCCATTAGCTATTCTTTGGTCCGTGCCTAGGCTTAGGGCCTACCAGGCCTTTAGGGCCTAGGGCCTGTGCATATTAATTGGCCATTAGCTCACTTTTGGCCTAATTCTAGTTAGTTTTAACTTAGTCTTTGATCACTTAATTCATTTGAAGTAGGCTTATTAATCAATCAAGCCTAGCTTAGTTATTTTATTTAGTCAGTTTATTAGCTCAATAGCTAGTCAGTCATTAGTTTATTTGGGCTGGCCACCAGCTTAGCCATCATCAATCATTTAATCCTATCAGCCCTTATATCAGGGCCAGGTTTTCAGCCCAGCTCAGTATTTGTCAGTGGTATCTTTGCTCAGGCACAGCCTAGTTTATCCACTCCAGCCTAGTCATTTGCCTTAGCTAGCTCTAGTTTCTATTTTAAGCCCATCTAGCCTTTTTACTAGCTCAGCCCCAGCCTCAGGCCTCCATGCCTAGGCTCAGCTCTTTGGTCATGCAGCCACATTTCATTTAGCCTAGGCTATCAGTACTAGGCCTGCAGCTTCAGCTGGCCTAGCCTTAACTGGTCACTGGTCAGTGGCTCTAGGCCTCAGGGCTCAGGACTCCAGCACTCTGGCCTAGGCCTATTAAATAGCTCAATCAAAGTCAGGCCTATTCAGTTATTAACACCAATCATTTTAGCCTAGCTTAACTAGCTCCAGCCTGACCTTGCTAGTCAGCCTAGTCGTCTAGGGCTCAGTGTCCAGGCTCAGTTTAGTCAGGCCTACCATGCCTTAGGCTTCAGTATTCAGCTTGGCCATTTTAGTTTCCTTAGTTTAGCCTTCTGCTTACAGCTCAGCTGCCTAGGCTTGTAGTCCTTCAGCCCATCTTGTCAGGTTTAGGCTCAGTGCCTTTAGCTATCAGCCTAGCCTATTAGTTCTTTTTAGTTATTAATAGCTCTATCAAGCAATTAGCCTAAGCTTTCAGGGTTTTAGGCTTTGTGGTCTGTCCTGGCTCAGTGATCAGCTTGACTCCTTAGTTTAGGCTCTTAGTTTAGGCTCAGCTGTCCAGGTCTAGGGATTATTAATAGTTCTAGCCTTCATTAGGCCTGGGGGGGCTGCCTCATGCCTAGCTTAGTTTAGCCTATTTTGTTTTAATATTCTAGTTAGTCATTATAGTCACAGCTATTTTATTTCCATTAGTCCATTATTTTATGCAGCTCTATTATCTAGCCTTGTAGCTAGTCAATCAGTCAGCCTGGTCTAACTCCTTTAGTCTTACTGCCTTAGCCTAGCTTAGCATAACCTGGGCCAAATTTCAGGCCATCTAGCCTAGTCATATGTATTAGCTAAGTCATTGCGCTCACAGCCTGGGCCTGTGCAGTTTCTGCCTTGACCATCTTTATCAACAGGCCCAGTGGGCCTAGGGCCCAGTGATCCATGCTCAAATTTATCTTCTTACTACTCCACCTTAGCCTCGTCACCAGTCAGCTCAGCCTCAGGCCTCAGCTCAGGCTCCTTCCAGGGCCCAGGGCCTGTGATCAGCCTGAACATTGGCCTATCATTAGCTCAGCAAGGCACGTGACTCCAGGACTCCAGGCCTACCAGACTCCATAGCCCAGTGGCTTAGTGCCTGGGCCAGCCTGAAAGGGTGCAGTGGCCTGGCCTTTACTAGATCCTTTAGCCTTTTGCCCTAGCTAATTAGTTAGGTTTTGGCCTTTTTTAATTTTAGTTTAGTTTTAGCCTTAGTTTAGTATAATTTTAGTCAGCCTAGTTATTTTAGCCTAGTTTATTATTAGCCTAGCTATTTGGCTCATTGGGTTTCACCTTAGCTGAGCCTGCTTCATTATTAGCTTCATCTATTTAGGCTCTAGCCTAGTGGCAGGGGCCTAGGGCTCCAGGATCCATGCTTAGTTTTATCTTTACTAGTCTAATCCAGCCTCTGCTCACCAGTCAGTCATTAGGCCTAGGCCCAGGGCTCAGCCCAGCTCAGTGGCCCAGGGCCCAGGCCTGGGATCACTACATTTTATTAGCCTAGCCTTAGGCATCAGGACTCCAGCTTGGCCTGGGGCCTAATTTCATAGCTCAGGGGTTTAGGGCCTCTGGCTCTAGCACCTGCAGCTGCCTTGGGACCTTAGCTCTTTGCCTTATTAGTCTCATTACAATATCTCTTGGCCTCAAGCTCAGCTTTAGCCCAGCTTGGGCCTAGTCTTTAATCTAGTTTAGCCTGGCTGGCTATTAGCCCCAGGCCTTAGCTCATTGATCTTAAGCCTTACTAGCTCATTGGCCTAGTTTAGCCTAGCTCAGCCTAGGGCCTAGCCCAGTTTAGCTAGGTTTCTAGCTCATTAGCTCATTTAGGTTTAATCTTATTAGTTTTATTTTAGTTTAGTTGGTTTAGCCTAAGTTTTAACTTAGTTTCAGTTTAGGGCTCAGCTCATTAGCTCATTAGTTGGGCCTATTAACAATCAATCATTATTTAGCTTATTAATAATTATTTCTTTAGTTTTAGTTTGTTTGTTCATTTTATTTATTAGTTTTAGTTTCCTTAGCTATGTTTATTAGGTTCAATTTTTTATTAGTTTAGCTTTCAGTTTAGGGTTTCATTTATTTTAGTTTAGTTTTAGTCCATTAGGGCCTATGGTTTAGGGTTTTGGCCTGGATTTTAGGGTTTAGGTCAAGTTTAGGTTCATTTAGTTTTAGCATTATTTTATTTGTTTAGTTTCTTTATTTACTAGTTATTAAATCTTGTTTAGTTTTATTTTAGTTAGTTTTAGCTTAGTTCTTATTAGTTTAGGCCTAGTTTTTTATATTAGCCTTTTAATTTAGTTTAGCCTACCATTAGTGGCTCAGTCAGGGCCTAGGCCTTAGCTCTAGCTTCATTAGTTTAGGGCTCAGGGCCAGAATCAGCCTTAGTCTAATAGTCATTTAGTTAGTTTTATTTGTGATCAGGGTTTAGCTCAGTGGCTCAGCTCATTACATTTGAAGTGCTGCAATCTAAGCCTTAGTTGACTTAGTTGAAGCTATTTATTAGCTAGAGTCTAATTTATTGGGGCTTTAGTTTGGCCTATTTAGCTCAGTTAGCTCATTGGGCCTCAGGCTTAGGCCTAGGGCCTTTAGCTCTTAGATTAGTCAATTAGCCCAGTATTTACCTGAATGGCCTGGGCTCAGGGCCTATTACTTAATTAGTCATTAGCCTAGTAATTTTAGTTAGTGGGGTTCTTAAGCCTAGCTTTTATAAGCCTAAGCTAGCTCTGGGCATCAATAGTCTTTAACTCTAGTGGCCTAGGTTAAGTTAGCTTAGGTTTTAGGGCCTAGGGTTTAGTCTTTTAGTTAATTTAGTTCTAAGTCATACTATTTAGTTAGCCTTAGTCATTAGGTTAGGTTAGTTTAGTTTGGCCATTAGTTATATTTTAATTAGCTAGATTATTTTAGGGCTTAGGGTTAGGTTTATGTTTTAGTTAGTTTTATTAGTTATTAGTTAGTATTTAGTTAGTTAGTCTATTTTTTATTAATTTTTTTAGTTTTTCAAGCTTTAGTTTAGCTATTTTAGTTTAGTCCAGGTTTAGGATCAGGATTAGGGTTTAGGTTTAGGTTTAGTTTAGTTTAGTTTTAATTTTATTTTATTTAGTTAATAATTAGTCTTAGTTTTATTAGTCACACCAATCTAGGTCTTTATTGGGCTAGTTTTAGTTTCAGTTCAGCTTATTAAGTCCAGTTAGGTTTTATTAGGTTTAGGTTTAGGGTCAGTTAATATTTAGTTATTCAATTTAGCTGGTTATTTAGCCTTAGTTTTAGTCTAGTCTTTTATTTTAGTTAGTTTATTAGGGCTTCATGATCTATGGTTTAGTTTATTAATCTTCTTTATTAGCCTAGTTTATTTCATTAGCCTTGAGCCTTTTAATAGTTGTGGCCTAGGCTCATTCAGCATTTAGTCCAGTAGCCTTATTAGGCCTCAGGTTTGCCTTAATCTTAGTTAGCCATAGTTTAGTAGTCAAATTTAGGCCTAGCCTCTTGATCGCTTCCCATTAGTCTTTAAGGGCCTTTCACCTGGCTTAATGTAGGTCTTAGGGCTCAGGCTTTAGGCCTTGTGTCATTTGGCCCAGGGCTCAGCCTTAGCCTCCTGCCATAGCCTCTCATCTAACTCAGTAGTAGCCTTTACTAACTTAGCCTAGTTATCTTTGGGGCTCATTAGTTTATCACCTTAGTGTCATTCTTAGCTCAGTGGTTATTAGCCAGGCCTAGGGCTCCAGGGCCCAGGGCCTAGCTTAGTTACCTAGCCTTAGCCTAGTTTAGCTAGCTCATCACTTATCTAGCTATTAGTCTATTAGCTCAGGTATCTTAGTTTATTTATTATTTAGTTCTAGTTACCTTTAATCATGGGGCTTAGGCAGGGTCAGGCCTTTAGGTTAGTTTTAGGTTTAGGTTTTAGTTTCATTAGATTTAGTCTAGTTTTTAGCTATTAGTCATTGCTGGCCTGGGCTCAGTTTTATTTATTTTTATTTATTATTTCAATAGTTTCAGTTAGCCAGTTTATTACTATTATTTTAGTCTAGTGTTAGGGCTTCAGTTAGCCATTATATTGTTAGCTCACACCAGGTCAACACTAGCTAATCCTAGCTTGGCGGGCTCAGTGGCTGGCCTTGGCCATTCAGGCTCAGGGCTCATGTTAGTTTCTTTGGGCTCAGCTCATTTAGCTTTAGCCATTAGTCTGGCCTAGTTATTTATCTTTGTCCCAGCTTTACTAGTTTAGCTCATTAGTCAGGTCATTTCAGTCATTAGCTCAGGTTACTGTCATTTAAGTTAATAGTCATTGGCCATCAGTGAAGTGCCTTTAGGATCTTTAGTTTCATTTTATTAGTTTTAGTTATAAGTGCTTATTTAGTTTAGTTAGTTTAGGTTTTATTAGTTAGTCTTAGGATTAGGGCTTAGGTTTTAGGTTTTAGTTAGCTTAGTTTAACCTACATTAGTCATTATTAGTCATAAGGTTTAGGTTTAGGGCCTGTGTCAGTTAGTTAGTTTATTAATAGTTTTAATCTAGTTAGTTTAGTTAGTTTTAGTTTATTTATTAGATTAATTAGTTAGTTTCATATTTATTAGTTAGTTTAATTAGTTAATAATATTGTTAGTTTTAGTTAGCTAGTCTAGTTCAGTTGGTTTCAATTAGTTTTATTTTAGTTAATCAGTCAATTAGTCTTTAGTTAGTTTAGCTATTAGTTTAGTTTAGCTATCATTCTCATTAGTTTAATTATTTTCCAGTTTAGCTTAGCGAGTTAGTTTATTAGAGTTTAGTTAGTTTCTTTTGGTTAAGTTAGTTTATTTGTTCAATAGTTATGCCTGTGTATTGTTAGTAGTTTAGTTTAGTTTACTTTTAGTTAGTTATAAGTTAGTAGTTTAGCTAATTTATGGTTTAGGATTAGGACAGTTAGTTTAGTTTATTAGCCTAGCTATTATTTGGTTAGTTATTTTAGGTTTGGGCCAGTTTATGGCTAGGGCTTAGCATAGTTAATTAGTCATTAGTCTTAGCTCATTTAGTTTTAATTATTGGGTCTGATTAGTTAGTTACTATTTATTAGGCCTAGATTTAATTAAGCCTTAGCTAGTTATCATTTAGCCTAGTTTATTAATTAGTTAGTTTATTTAGTTAGTCATTTATTAGTTTAGTCACTCCTAGTTTATTATTAATTATTAGGTCATTATTAGGTTTAGGGTTTTATGGTCTAGGTTTAGTTTAGTTTTGAGGTAGGGCATGTTTTAGTTTATTCATTTAAGCTTAGTTATTAGTTTTGTTTATTTTAGTTTTATTATTTAGGTTTATTAATTTAGTTTCTTTATTAGTTTAATTTGTAGGCCTTAGCTCATTTTAGGTTTAGTTTTTAGTATTGGTTTATTTCATTAGTATTGGGTGGGCTCAGTTAGCTGGGTTAGTTTTAACTGTCAGTTTAGTTAGTAGCTCAGGGCTCAGGGTAAGCATCTGTGGCCTAGGGTCATTAGTTTAGCTATTAGTCAGGCTAATTAGTTTAAATTAGTTAATCTAATTAAAGTGGGCCTTTAGCTGGCTAGTGGCCTGGGCCCAGCTCAGGGCTCAGTCAGTGCTAAGTCTAGGTTTTAAATTATTTAGTCCTTAGGCCTTTTTCTGTTTAGCGCTCAGGCCTAGGTCAGTCAGCTAGTCACTAACTCTTAGCTTTAGTTAGTCAGCTCAGCCAGGCTTTCAGCCTTCAGTAATTAGTTTAGTTTTAGCCTTAGGCCTACCATTAGGTTTTTAGTTCATTAGTTTAGCTATTTAATTATTTTAAGTCATTTGTGGTTCAGTTAGGCTAGTTAATAGTTATTTAGTTAGTCAGTTAGGTCAGGGTTTATCATTATTAGTTTAGTTTATTAGGGTTGGGTTTAGGTTTATGTTTATTAGTTTAGTTTTATTTTAGTTATTATTTTAGGATTATAGTCATTAGGTTTATTTATTAGTTTTAGATTTACCAAGGTTTATTTTAGCATTTTAGTGGTTTTATTTGTGGTTTAGTTATTTATTTTTTATTTTAGGTTTTGGTTTTTAGGGTTTAGGTTTTTTTTATTTATTTATAGTTTTGTTTTAGGTTTATTTTAGGTTTAGGTTTATTTAGTTTTATTTTATTTGATTTATTTATTTTATATTTAGTTTTATTTTATTTATTTTATTAGATTTATTTTATTTTGAGTTTAGTTTATATTTATTTATTTTATTTTAGTTTATATTTTAATTTATTTTATTTATTTAGTTTATTTTATAGGTTTTATTTTTTATTTTATTTTAGGTTTTATTTTATTTTATTTTATTTTTAGGATTTTAGTTTTAGGTTTATGTTTTAGGTTTTTAGGTTAGTTAGTTAGATAGAGTTTAGGGTTTAATTTAGGTTTAGGTTTATTAGGTTTATTTAGAGTGTTTTATTTAGTTATTAGTTTAGGTTTAGAGTAGTAGTTTAGTTTAAGACTCAGTTTAAGGTCAGTGGATTTAAGGTAGCCTAGTTTAGATATTAGGAGTTTAGAGTAGGGTTTAAAAAGGGTTTAGGAGTAAGTTTTTAGAGGGTTTTTAGGATTAGTTATGGTGCGCTTTGGTTTAGGAAAGTTTAGTAGTTTAGGGTTTAGAGAGTTTGGGTAAGACTAGGGTTGTGGTTTGGAGCTCAGGTTTTAAGTTTAGGTTATTGGGTTTAGGTAGTTTAGGGTCAGGAGGTTTGGTCAGAGTTAGGTTTAGGGTCAGCATTTAGGGTAGAGGGTGGTTTAGGTTTGGGGATTTAGTTAAGTTGGATGGTTTTAGGTGGCTTAGGGTTTTAGAGTAGTTTAGGATTTAGGATTGTAGGTTTAGGGTTTATGGTTTAAAGTTTTTTAAAAAAAATAAAACCAAGAGCTAAGTATTTATTTATTTTACTTATTTATTTTATTTTATTTTTTCTTTATAGGTTTATTTTATATTTTATTTAGTTTAGTTTATTTATTTTAGGTTTATTTATTTTAGTTTAGGTTTTATTATTCATTTTAGGTTTCAATTGTATTTTTAGTTTAGTTTATTTTATTTTATTTTTATTTTAGGTTTAGGTTTAGGTTTTATTTTATTTTTAGGTTTCAGTTTTAAGTTTTTATTTGAAGTTTAGTTTTAGGTTTTCTTTTTTAGTTTAGGTTTAGGTTTAATTATAGTTTATTTTATTTTATTTAGTTTAGGGTTTTAGCTTTAGTTTATTTTAGGTTTAGGTTTTATTTATTTTAGTTTAGGTTTTGGTTTATTTTATTTTATTTATTTTAGGTTTAGGTTTTTTTTAGCTTAGTGTTTAGGTTTTATTTTTTATTTATTTTAGGTTTTATTTTTAGGTTTATTTTTTAGGTTTAGCTTTCTATTTAGTTTTTATTTTATTTTCTTTTAGGTTTATTTTATTTTAATTTTATGTTTAGTTTTTATTTTATTTAGGTTTTTTATTTTTTTTTGGTTTATCTTATTTTTTAGTTTAGTTAAGGTTTATTTATTTAATTTTAGTTTAATATTTTTATTTTATTTTATTTTTACGTTTAGGTTTAGGTGTAGGTTTAGGTTTTAGTTTAGGTTTTTATTTTATTTTATTTTTTATTTTATTTAGGTTTAGGTTTTATTTATTTATTTATTTATTTGTTTTATTTAGTTTATGTTTAGCTTTTTAATTTTTAAGGTATAAGGTTTAGTGTTTAGGGTTTGGGGTTTATGGTTTAGGGTTGTTGGTTTAATGGCTTAGGGTTTATTGGTTTTTTTTTTAGGGTTTTGTTTTTTTAGGTTTTGGGTTTAGGGTTTGAAGTTTAAGGTTTAGGGTTTAGGGTTGTAGGTTTAAGGTTGAGGGTTTAGGGTTTAGGGTTTAGGGTTTAGGGTTAGGGTTTTTATATTTTATCATTTTTCTTATTTAGGATGGTTTAGTTTTATTTTGTATATTTTTAGGTTTATTTTAGTTTATTTAGTATAATTAGTATATTTTTTTTATTTATGTTTATTTTTATTTTTATTTAGTTTAGTTTATTTATTTTAGGTTTATTACTTTTAGTTTAGGTTTTTTATTTTAGTTTATTTTTTGCGTTTAGGTTTAGTTTTAGGGTTTAGGTGTAGGTTTAGGTTTTATTTGTTTTAGTTTAGTTTCTTTTAATTTTGGTATAGGTTTATTTTATTTTGATTTTAGGTTTAGGTTTTTTTTTAGCATTTAGGTTTTATTATTTATTTATTTTAAGTAAAAATTTTAGGTTTAGGTTTTTACTTAGTTTTTATTTTATCTGATTTTAGGTTAATTTTATTAATATTTTATTAGTTAAGGTTTTTATTTATTTATTTATAGTTTAGTTTTATTTTATTTACTTTTCTTTTAGGTTTAGGTTTATGTTTAGGTTTCTGTTCTAGTTTAGTTTTTTATTTTATTTTTTTTTATTTTATTTTGGTTTAAGTTTTTTAATTTATTTTATTTTTATGTTTTATTTAGTTCAGGTTTAGCTTTTTATCTTTTTAGGGTTTAGGGTTTCAGGTTAGTTGAGCATTTAGGGTTTAGGGTTTAGGCTTTGGGGTTCAGAGTTTAGGTTTTAGGAATTAGGGTTTAAGGTTTAGGGTTTAGGGCTTAGTGTTTAGGGTTTAGGTTTTAGGGTTTAGGTTTAGGGTTTAGGGTTTCAAGGTTTAGGGTTTTTACAGTTTAAGGTTGAGGGTTTAGGTTTTAGGCCTTGGGTTTAGGTTTTAGTTTAAGGTTTAGGGTTTTTGGTTTTTTTTTAAAAGAGAATAAATTCAAATGCAACATTTCTTCTTTTCAATTTCATCAACCAAGAAACATACCAAGTTTTCTAAGACACAAGCGACGACATAGATAAAAAATGTGCACGCATATAGAAAGTCAAAAATCCTAGATAACTATAATCTCTTGAAGACAGTTCCATAAGTATTGGGATGATTCTGCTCTTCCCTATTTCCAGTCAACCCCGCCTCGAGTAGCGGGATCCACCATCATATCCTTGATCTCTCCATCCACCACCACCATGGTTGTAACCTTCGTCGCTCCTCCCACCTCCAAAACTACCAATGCTCTGACCACCACCTCCATATCCACCAGCACCTCTAGATCCCCCACCACCTCTGTGATAACCCCACCCTCACCTCCACACATATCTAGAGGAGCATGGTAGACGTGATCTTCCGCCAAGGTTCTGCCCATTCTTAGGGTTTATGTTTAGGTTTAGGTTAATCAGGTTTTAGGGTTTAGGTTTATTTTTTAATATTTTTAATTACTTTATGTTTAGGTTTAGGTTTTGGGGTTTAAGGTTTAGGGATTAGGGTTAAGGTTTACGATTTAGGGTTTAGAGTTTAGGGTTTAGTGTTTAGGTTAGGGTTGGTATGTGGTTTAGGGTTTAATGGGTTTAGAATTTTGGGTTTAGGTTTAGGGAGGTTTAGGAGGTTTTTTGGGTTTTAGGGTTTAGGTTTTGGTTTTAAAGAAAAAACAAGTAAACCGATTTAGGTTTATTTAGTTTATTTTATTTATATTAGTTTATTTTAATTTTTAATTTTATTTATTTATTTAGTTTGTTTATTTATTTTAGGTTAATTATTTTAGTTTAGGTTTATTTATTTTAGTTTATTTTTAGGTTTAGTTTAGTTTTATGTTTACTTTTTTAGTTTAGTTTTATTTTAATTTATATTTTAGGTTTAGGTTTTAATTTTATTTTAGTTTAGTTTAGGTTTTATTTTACTATTTTATGTTTAGGTTTAGGTTTTATTTTAGGTTTATTTTTTTTTAGTTTAGGCTTAAGTTTTAGTTTATATTTTATTTAGTTTAGGCATAGATTTTATTTATTTTATTTTTATATTTTTTAAGTTATTTTATTGTTTTATTTTAGGTTTAGGTTTTATATTTAGTTTAGTTTAGGTTTTATTTTATATTTATTTTAGGTTTAATTTTAGGTTTTTTTAGGTTTGGGTTTTATTAGTTTAGTTTAATTTAGGTTTTATTTTATTTTACATTTAGTTTTATTTTGCATTTAGTTTATTTTATTTAGATTTTATTTTAATTTATTTTATTTAGTTTAGTTTTATTTATTTATTTTTATTATATATTTTATTTTATTTTATTTAAGTTTAGGTTCAAGTTTAGGTTTTAGTTTAGGTTTATTTTATTTTATTTTATTTAGGTTTAAGTTTTATATTTTAGTTTTAGGTTTTAGGTTTAGGTTTTTTTTTTAAGGTAGGGTAGGCTTTAGGTAAGGTTTAGGGTTTGGGGTTTAATGTTTATGGTTTTAGGGTTGTAGGATTTAGGATTTGTGTTTAGAGTTTTAGAGTTTTTTTAGGGTTTAGTGTAGGTTTAGGTTTAGGGTTTAAGGTTTGTGGTTTAGGGTTTAGGATTTTGGGGTTTAGGTTTAGGGTTTAGGGTGAGGGTTTAAGTTTTAGGTCTTTTAAGTTTTAGTTTATGATATAGGGTTTTAGAGTTTTTTTAGTAGAGAAAAAATTCATATTCAACATTTTTTCTTTTCAATTTCATCAACCAAGTAACACACCAAGTTTTCTAAGACATAAGCGACGACATAGATAAAAAAATGAGCATGCATAGAGAAAGTCAAAAATCATAGATAACAAGAATAGTCTCTATCAGAAAGACACGATTAGTGCATAGACGTTCCTCCTCGTTCCCATTAGAAGCACCCATTTGAGTAGTGTGTGATCCACATCATATCTCGATCTCCCTCCACCACCACCATGGCTTAACCTCTGCCTCTCCCACTCCATAAACTCCACCCACCACCTTGTTGTCATCCGGATCCCCACCACCAATAATAATCGCCTTTGCCTCCTCCACTGGGTCTAGAAGAACAAGATGTTCTGCCATCAAGGTTTACATTAAGGTTTAGGTTTAGCTTTAGGTTTATCAAGTTTTAGGGTTTAGGTTTATTTCTTAATTTATTTAGTTACTTTAAGTTTGGTTTAGGGTTTGAGGTTTAGTTTTTTAGGTTAGGGTTGGGTTTAGGATTTAGGGTTTCTTAGGGTTTTATTTAGGTTAGGGTTTAGGTAAGGTAGGTTTAGGGTTTAGCATTTATGATTTAGAGTTTTTAGGGTTTAGGGTTTAGGTCAGGAGCAGTTGTGGTTAGGTTTTAGGATTTAGTTTTAGTGTTTTATTTTAAAAAATTAAGCAAACCAACAAGTTTAGTTTGTTTAGGTTTATTTAGTTTATTTTATTTATATTAGTTTATTTTTATATTATTAATTTTATTTATTTTGTTTATTTATTTTAGTTTAGGCTTTTATTTTATTTTTTTAGGTTTATTTTTATTTAGTTTAGTTTTGTTTTTTATTTTATATTTTAGGTTTAGGTTTAGTTTATATTTTAGGTTTTAGTTTAAATTTTATTTTATTTTATTTTAGGTTTTAGGTTTTATTTTAGGTTTATTTTATTTTTTTGTTTTTTTTTTAGTTAAGTTTAGGATTTATCTTATTATTTTATTTTTAGGGTTTAGGCTTACTTTATTTTAGGTTTAGGTTTAGTTTTATTTTTTTAGTTTAGTTTATCTTAGTTTAGGTTTAGGTTTATTTATTTATTTATTTAGTTTAAGTTTAGGGTTTAGGATTATTATTTATTTTTAGGTTTATTTTAAGTTTATTTTTAGGTTTAGGTTTTTTTATTTATTTAGGTTTCTTTTATTTTAAGTTTAATTTATTTTATTTAGGTTTTATTTTTTAGGTTTATTTTATTTTATTTAGGTTAGTTTTATTTTATTTTTATTTTATTATTTATTTAGGTTTAGTTTATTTATTTTATTTCATTTTAGGTTTTATTTAGTTAGGTATTTAGCTTTAGGTTTAGGGTTTAGGGCTAGGGTTAGGGTGGGGTAGGTTTAGGGTTATGTGGTGGGTAGTGTTTAGTTTTTTAAGTTTAGGATATTTGGGTTTAGGGTTTAGGCTTTAGAGTTTAGGGTTGTAGGTTTAGGGTTTAGGGTTTTTTTATTTGATTTGATTTTATTTTCAAAATTAAGTAAAATTGTTAGGTTTTATTTTTAGTTTTTTTATTTTATTTAGGTTTATTTATTTTAGTTTATTTATAGGTTTTAGGTTTTATTTTAGGTTTTTTTTAATTATTTTTGTTTAGTTAGGTTCATTTTAGTTTATAATATTTAGTTTTTAGTTTATTTTATTTTAGGTTTAGGTTTAGGTTTATTTATTTTAGTTTAGTTTATTATTTAGGTTTATGTTTTATTTTATTTTTATTTTAGGTTTAGGTTCTTTTTAGCTTAAGGTAAGTTTTATTTTTTTTTATTTTATTTTTATTTAATTTTATTTAGTTTTATTTTATTTTATTTTATTTTATTTTTATTTTTTATTTATTTTATTTTATTTAGTTTTTAATTTTAAGTTTATTTTATTTTATAGTTTAGTTTAAGTTTATGTATTTTATTTTAGTTTAGTTTTATTTTTATTTTAATTAATTTTAGGTTTAGGTTTTTTATTTATTTTATATTTTATTTAGGTTTTTTATTTAGTTTATTTAGTTTAGGTTTAGTTAGGCTTTATGATTGGGTAGTGTTAGAGGGTTTATTTGGGCCTGGGTGGTTAAGTGTTTAGTTTAGGGGGTTTAGGTTTGAAGTGGAAGGTGTAGAGGGAGGTTTAGTAGGGTTTAGGATTTAGGGTTTATGTTTAGGGTTTAGGTTTTTATAGTTTGGGTTTAGGAAGGTTTAGGGATTTTAAAAAAAAAATAAGTTTAGTATTTATTTATTTATTTATTTTATTTTATTTTATTTTTATTTAGTTTTTTATTTAGTTTTATTATTTAATTATCCATTTTTAGGTTATTTTTAGGTTTATGTTTAGGTTTATTTTATTTTTAGTTTAGTTTTATTTTATTTTATTTTGAGGTTTAGGTTTTATTTTATTTTTGGTTTATGTTTTATTTTTTTATTTTAATTTTTTAGTTTAGGTTTTATTTTGTTATTTTAGGTTATATTTTATTTTAGGTTTAGGTTATTTTAGTTTTATTTAATTTTATTTAGATTAGGAGTTTAGGTTTATTTATTTTAGGTTTTATAGTTTATTTATTTTAGTTTAGTTTATTTTAGTTTAAGTTTAGGTTTATTTATTTTATTTTATTTAGTTTTTTTTTTTTTTTAGTTTATGTTTAGGTATTTTTTTTAGGTTTGGTTTTATTTAGCTTTATTTTATTTTATTTTTATTTATTTTACTTTTATCTTTATTTTATTTTATTTTAGGTTTATTTTTTTTTTAGTTTAGTTTAGTTTCATTTTATTTTATTTTATTTTAATTTTTTTAATTTATTTTTTTTTATTTAGGTGTTAGTTTAGGTTTATTTTATTATTTTATTTTATTTATTTTATTTATTTTTGTTTATTATTTAAGTTTTTTAGTTTAGTGTTTAGTTTAGGTTTGGGTTTTTGGTTATAGGTTTAGTAGGGTTAGTTTTAAGGTATTTTTTTCAGGTTATTATTTAGGTTTAGTATTCTGGGTTATTTATAGGAGGTTGGGTTTGGTTTTTGGCTCAGTATTAGGGGCTCAGGGCCCAGTTTTCAGTTTGGTTTTAGTAGTTTTAGGATTTTTAGGGCCCATTTAGGTATTTATAGATCATTTTAGGTTATAGAGGTCAGGGATCAGGGTAGGTAGTTCAGTAAAAGATTTAGGGAGGGTAGGTTTATCATTAGTTAGATTTGGGGTTTGGTGGGTTTAGGTTGGGTCAGTGTTTGGGGTTTAGATCAGAGTAGGTGTAGGGTTTAGGGTCAGTGGTTTAGGGTTTAGTTTAGGATTTTAATTAATATATTTTTATTTTATTTTTAAGATTTATTTTTATTTAGGTTTGTTTTTGTTTTAGGTTTATTTTAGGTATTTAGGTTTATTTTTTTAGGTTATTTTTTTAGTTTATTTAGTTTATTTAGTTTAAAGCTTAGGTTTTTTATTTAGGTTTAGGGTTTAGGGTTATTTTAGGTTAGTTTAGGGTTTTTTAAGTTTAGGTTTTTAAAAAATTAAGAAAGTTTAGGTTTATTTAATTTATTTATTTATATAAGTTTATTTTATTATTTTAATTTATGTTTATTTTTTTTATTTTATTTTGTTAGTTTATTTTATTTTAGGTTTATGTTTATTTAGGTTTTATTTATTTTAGGTTTAGGTTTTTATTTTTTTAATTTATATTTTAGGTAGGTTTTAGTTTTATAGGTTTAGTTTAGGTTTATTTTATTTTTAGTTTAGGTTTTAGGTTTATTTTAGGTATTTTTTTATTTTAGTTTTTTTATTTTATTTATTTTATTTTATTGGTTAGGTAAGTATTTATTTTAGGTTTATTTATTTTATTTGTATTTTAGGTTTAGGTTTTTAGCTTTGGTTTAGATTTTATTTTTTATTTATTTATTTTTTAGGTTTATTTTGGTATATATTTAATTTTTATTTGATTTTATTTACTTTATATTTTTATTATTTTATTTAAGTTTTACTTTAGGTATTATTTAGTTTTAGTTTATTTTTATTTTAGAGGTTTAGTTTAGGTTTTATTTCATC
Organism: Cymbidium sinense; assembly: GCA_021442155.1. Classification (NCBI taxonomy): domain Eukaryota; kingdom Viridiplantae; phylum Streptophyta; class Magnoliopsida; order Asparagales; family Orchidaceae; genus Cymbidium; species Cymbidium sinense. The sequence continues at coordinate 189,589,958 of CM038217.1, forward strand.
TTTATTTTATTTAGGAGTTTTATTTATTTATTGGTAGGTATTTGTGGTTTAGGGCCTGGGTTGGAGTTTTGGTAGGGTTTAGGGATTTGATTTTAGGTTTTAAATTTATATTTTAGTTTAGGTTTTAGGTTTAGGGTTTGGATTTAGGAGTTTTAGGATTTATACTTTAGGAGTTTAGGGTTATAGTTAGGAGTTTAGAGGTTTAGGGTTTTAGGTTTAAGGGTTGTGATTTATGGTTTAGGATTGTTGGTTTAGTGTTGTAGGTTTAGGGTTTAGGTATAGTTTATTTTAGGTTTAGGTTTATGTTATATTACTTATTTTATTTTTATTTTAGGTCAATTTTTAGTTTAGGGTTTGGGTTTTATTATTTATTTATATTTAGATTTTATTTTAAGGTTTATTTTTTAGGTTTAGGTTTTTATTTTATTTTTTTATGTTTAATTTATTTTTCTTCTTAGTTTAGTTTTTAATTTATTTAGATTTTTTATTCTTAGGTTTATTTTTCATTTTTATTTATTTCCTTTTAGTGTATTTTTATTTAATTTAATTTATTTTATTTTTAGGTTTAGGTTTAGGTTTTAGTTTATGTTTTTATTTTACTTAGGTTTGGGTATTTTTATTTATTCTATTTTTAGGTTTTATTTAGTTTAGGTTTTTTTTTTTTTTGGGAAACCCAGGATTTTATTGCAAAAGAGGGTTACAAGGTCCTTAATAGGAGATAAACTAAAACTATTGCTCAAAACTACAATCAACTAGAGTAAATCCTATCTAGTATAAAGCAAATAAAAGAAAAAGAAAGAAAAGATAAAATGATTAATATAGATAATAATGGATAGATCGGCCAAAGCTCTTCAAGATGAGAGAAAGCATGGCACTAGAACAAACACAAGAAAAAAGAAATGCATCTAAAATGTAGAAAGATAAAATTAGAAACGATTAAACAATAATCTGGATAAAGTTAAATTTAAAGCGACATAAAGCGAGAAAATTATAGAGAAGTGTGTGAGAGAAGGCTCAGTCACACCAAATTAAGGATGTAAATATGAGCATCCAAACTTCATGAAGGGTTACATCACAAGAGCTACCAAACCAAAAAGGTCAAATCATCACAACCATCATAGCCAACAAACGTGGGAAGATAGCGACCATTTGTTGAAAGTCTTATGAGCCTTAGTACACTGACTAAACAAAATATATACATATAGAAAGGAGACAAACAAAGAGTAGAATGGGAAAGGGATCCCATGTAGGATAAATATCATCAATATAGTCACCATAGCATGAGATTCCTACACATATGAAAATGAACCATCTTTGTCAGATCCACCTTTTTAATACAGCAAAGAGTATAATTAGGCTAGATGAAAACCCACCACAAGAAAATAGTAGAAAAGGCAGAGGATAGAAATATACAACCGGTTGAAAAGCCTGTTGTAATCCTGCTAAGCAAATCAATTATAATGTAAATAACACCATCCCAATCATATGGGACATATATGAAACTTACAGGCCAGGAGTATAGCTCAGGAATATGGCCAAAAGGAACCCATTCAGAATAAGCAATGCAGATGTTAACAACCCCCTTGTTAATAATCATTGCAGTTAACAAATAACAAATGTAAGCGAGCAACCCAAACAAACCCAAAATACAGAAATCAGAAGTCTAATAGAACCAAGATGGGAATGCAGCATTAGGTGGAAAACCACAGGTAATAAAAGCATAAACAACACCAAATAAAGACATTCATAGAGACAACCCCAGTAGTAGCTTGTTGGGCATAAAACCCGATAATCCAGTTCAACCAACAACCAAGGAATCAAATAACAACTAGTTGGCCATAAAACCACCCATTCAGAACAGACAGTGCATAAGTTAATAACCAAGTAGGTAATAGCATAATCACACTGATCTGAATAGATGGAAAAAACATATAGATTAAATAGACCACAAACATCGGGTAATAAAATGCATCAAACATCAAAAAACAATCAAAAAAAAAATAACCCGTAACTTTGGACATAAGACCGAAAATCCAACAACCAACAAATAAAATAGCAAAACAGTTATTGCACCCACCATAAGATAATCCAATAAAAATAGTACAACATAGACACGAAAGGGGTTCAAAGGAGAGCCATCATTGAAATCCTTCAAGACAAAAAGAGAAAATAACAACATCATCGGTAAAAATAAAATGGAAGGAAATCAAGAAGTAATTCGATCTGCAAAGAAATAGTAATAATAAGGTATTGCAATTTTCTCCTTATAGGTTGTGAGGTGAGGTTAGAGAGCATAAGAGGGGCCACAATTATTAAGAGAAAAGATAGATAAATTAGGGGCTTCCATGAAGCTATACAAAAATATAGCAATTAAATAATAATGAGACAACAAGTCATGAGATAGATTTTCAAAAAAGGAAAAGAGACAAAACACAACCTTAATCATAAAATGGAAAATAGATACAGTAAGACCCATAAACAAAATATTGATGGCAAGAAGTCTGTCCATGTTGATCAGAAAGTAAAGCAGAAAGAAAAACATCTCCCTCCAGCAGATCTGGCTGATAAGTGAAAATATCTCCATCCAACAGGTTAGAAAAACAAGGAACACCTTACCCTTAACAGTGGAAACAACAAAAGCAGTAAGACCCTAAATAAGGTTAGGGTAATTAATCCGTGATGCCACGAGATCACAAAATAACCGAAGGGATATCGGGAAGATGCATCAAACCGGAAACAACAACACTAAAGAAGTTGGTCATGGTTAACAGTAATACAAGCCAAAACAATAGGATGAATTAATTTCTAAGGTAAGGAGTCCATTGTCCAAATTAACCCACACAAATGTTTAGGAAGTGTAAGTTGATCAAAGAATTTTTCCATCTAATCTAGCACCCAAATTAGCAAGGTAATCAGCATATGCATTACCTTCATGCCATACATGAGTGATTTTAAAATAGAGTTGAGAAAGAGAGCTCTAGTCTACTTTAGAAGGTAATTTTAATTTTGCCCACTTTGGTGGAAGTCAAAGATCAATCGACAATGAGGCATCCACCTCAATCAAATATTGAGCCAACCTTTTGAAGGCAAATCTCAATAGCTTTGTAAAGCGCATTAGCTCAAAAAAATAGAAATATTAAGGGGTAAGCAAAAGCACAAAGGACTTTACCATTAAGGTTTTAAAATGCCACCAGTAGAAGCATTTTGAGAAATAGAGCCATCGTGTTAATTTTAATAGTATTAGCATGAGGTTTTATCCAATAAACAATCTTGTCATCTTTACTTGGGTTGATCCGGCAAGTTAAAACCTAGTTTATTGGCCACAAATTTGCAGCCTTTGAATTGATTATAGTTAATCAAATTAGCATTAAACAAGGAATGGATTTTATTTTAAATTCTAGCAAATATCCTCATATGGTTCATAGGAATCCCATGATGTTTTGCGTCACTTCTGTCCATCCATATGAACCAAATAAGAGTTATAGCAATTATCACTTTAATGTGGCCTTTAATAGTGTTTTCAAAATAGACATCAAGAAGTTGGTATAGAGTTAAGGAGCCATTGAATTTGACAATATTAAAGAGTTCATCATACCAAATCCAAAGTTTGGAAGCAATGGCTCCGTTAACAAATACATGATTCACATTCTCAATGTGAAAGCAGCAGTAGCATTTTGAAGGTAAGTAAAAACCTTTACCCCACATCAAGGAGTCAACAGGATGAAGTTTTTCAAAATACGACAAGTTAGAACAGAGTAAAAAATAAGAATAGTGTTATTCCAAAGTTTAAAAAACACATTGGAGAAATCATGAGCTTCTTTAATATGAATCACATTTTAAGGTTGAAATCACCATTTTGGGAAAGCTTAAAAGGATCGATCATGATTACTAGGAATGATAGGAATAATAGTAAGTTTATCTAAAAGAGAAAGGAATATAGTCAATAAGCTTACTATTGTTCCACTTATTCTGCCGGAAAGAGTTCACTTTAATAGAAGTAGTGGAGTGGGTAGAAAGTAAATCATCAATGGACCCACCTCCAGTCCAATTATCTTGCCAAAAGAAAGAGGTTCCAGAGTTAATCCCCCATGAGATTAATGATTCTACCTCCCATTTGATGGAATAAAGACATTTCCATACAGGAGAGTCTCCCACTTTATAAGGCAAATGAGAGGGTGCTTACCATGGCAGTATTTGGCAGTCATGAAATTAGCCAAAGACTATTGTTGCTCCTAAAATTCCACCAAAGTTTATAGGAAAAAGCAGTGATAGCTTCCCTGATTGGCTTACAGCCAAGCCCACCTTCAACAAGAGTGCCACAGCTTTTATACCAAGAGGTCCAATGCATTATGTTAGTAGAATTGTTAGAACCCCAGAAGAATTTGTTAAGGAGGCGCTCAATTACATGGTAGAATTGGTGCACTGATGGTTTGAATGAGATATAAAGGCATGGAGTTAAGTATACTCTTAATCAAAGTGAGCCTACCACCAAATGAGAGTAAATGAAATTCCCAAATAGAAATTTTGTGAGAGATTTTTTGAATTAACTCAACAAAGAGATGTGAACTTTTTTGACCTTTAAAAAGCGGGCACTAAGATATTTAATAAGAAGTTGTTGTTGCTGAAAATTAGTAATTCTCAAGATTTGGTTGATCCTACTAGAGATTTTAGAGGAAGGAATGAAACAACTTTTACCATTGTTAAGAAGGAGACCACTTTCATTACCAAATTTATTTAAAAGATTCTTAATAGTTTTATTGTGATGAATAGAGGCATTGCAAAAGATTATGAAGTCATCACAAAGCTAAGATGAGGAAGACCACCTTGAGTTAAAACATGCTAGGATTATTGTTGAAAAGATCATTAAGATTCCTCGAAAGATATTCAATAATAATAAAAGAGGAGATAAGGGATCTCCTTGTCTCAATCCATGCATAGAAGGCAAAAAACCTAGGGACTCACCATTCATGATAACGAGAACCAAACATTGGTAATACAATTTTAATGAGATGGATAAAATAGTCAAAAAACTAAACAAATGTAAAATTTGGAAGAAAATTCCAGAGGTTGTCAAAAGCTTTAGAGATGTCCAATTTGAAAAGGATGTTTCACCTGGTAGAAGAATCAAGGTCATGAATCAGCTCTTGGGCTAGAAGAATGTTGTCAGATATAGCTCTACCTTTGAAAGAAACCAGTTTGGTTGGGGGAAATAATTTTAGGCAACAACGGACTAATTCTATTAGCAGTTAATTTAGCAATGAGTTTATGAAAGAAAGTGCAAAGGATAGTAGGTCTAAAATTGCCCCAAGATTCAAGATTATTAATTTTGGGAATGAAAAAAATGGAAGTGCTAGAGAAATATCTAATTAAAGGATTTCCATCAAAGAAATCAACGATAACATCGATAAGGTCAGACTTAATAAAAGCCCAACATTGCTGAAAAAATTGAGTCGTGTAGCCTTCAGGGCTAGCAACAGAATCAATGTTCATGCTATTAAGAATACTACTAATCTCGACTTATAGGGGCATATTAAGCAAGTGGTTGTCATCATTAGTAATTGTTGAGAATCGGTGAGAGTTGGAGAGCTTCTAAAGAAGGGTTGTTGTTTAATAAGTTTTAAAATGATGTATGATAGAATCTTTAATATTGTGTTATGATCCAATTTATCATTTTAATTTTTTAATAGAGTTTAAGCTTTCTTTTTTTTGAAAAGAATGGAAGTACTAGTATTTTGTCACCATCGTGATATATTTGCTAACAACCTTTTTTTAGGTTTCTTCCTTTCTCATAGTTAACCAAGTTATCTTTAGCTTCATTCAACTCCTCAAGTTTAGTAGAATCAGTCAAAATGACAACTTCAAGAGAACAAACTAATTGTTCCATATTTTTGATATTGGCAAAGAGATTTTTAAAATGATACTTGTTCCACCAATTTAAGTTTTGTTTAGGTATTTTAAGCTTAACCAATAGGCGAATCATGCCCTTAACTGAATTATCTGGATGAAGAGGAGCCATCCAATTAATGGATACAAGAGTTATGAAATCAATGTGTTGGATCCATATATTTTGGAATCTGAAAGAGGTTGGGGAGGATAATCTATTAGAGCAATTTTGGACAGAAATCAAAAGTTGAGCATGATCAGACAAAGTTCTACTAAAATATTCAATAGAAGTAAGGGGCCATTGATTGATCCAAAGAGAATTAAAAAGAGTCCTATCAAGCCGTTGCCAGAGTCTAGATTTATGCCATGTATAATCCAAACCTGAATATCCAATATCAATCATTAATCAAGAATCATATTAGAAAGTCTTCCATGGAATGAGTGTTAGGGAGAGCAACCTCCCTTCTTTTGAGGAAGAGAAAATAGTGTTAAAATCACCCCAACCAACTAGGGTTTGTTGACCAAGGAGGCAAAGGTTCTTAAGTTGTCCCAAAGGTTGTTCCTACCAGCTCTATTACAAGAAGCATAAATAAAGGAACCTAGAATAGAAAATTCACCCAATGAGATTTGGACATTAACCAATTGTTGAAGATCATCATGAATAGATATGTTGACTAAATTATTCCAAAAACACCAAATTTTATTACTAATATTATAAAAGAAGTTTTGAAAGCTAAGCATTCTAGCAATATGGTTGATCTTCAAAGAGTGTATGAATGGTTCAATAACAATAAGTAAGGCTATGTTATGAATACGACAAAGGCTTCTAATACGGTTATGGACAATGAGAGTCCCAATACCCCAAACATTCCAAATTAGTAAGTTGATCATAATAAAATAAGAAAAGAAAGAAAAAGAGATAACAAAAGAAATAATAAAGTAAGAAGAAATGGAAATAAGAAATAGTTATTTATGGGAAGTTAGAGAAGATCTAGTAGTTCTAGTGGAGTTATTAGTGAACATTCTAGCTTTAAGTGAATTTTTTTTAAAATAGTTTGAAAAGGTCTATCATTGTCCAAAGAATCACCATCGAGAGAGATTTGTGATATTGATAGGACATGTATCGGTCAAAGCATTTCTAATGGTAATTTCCCTTCTTCAATGTAATTAAGAGAAAGTGGGTTAGCATGCATATCACTCAAAGAGTAAGAAAAGGAGAGGTTGTGAAGCCATTAATACACATGCTCAATTTCGAATTAGTTTTAGATTTTATTCCATCATCAAAGGATCGCAATTTTAGATTTTGTTCTTCATCAAAGGATCAATTCCAAAATTTGTTTTCATTTTGATCCAACCGAAATTTCCATTCAACTCACCACTAAGGTTCATATGAGTCTCCTCGGGTTCACTAGCCAAAAAGGGTAGGTTTGACTGAGTCAAGGTATTATCTTGAGTAGCCAAATTATTACAATTAGAAGAAATGATAATTAAGCTATCATTAGCCTCATGAACTTTATAGTTATTTTTAAAATGCTCATTGCTCCAATAGACAAAGCAAGGTGGATAGAAAAGGAGTAGGGGTGGGGGTAGGATTCCCATTTTGAGTGACTTTAGGCACATTAGAAAATTTACTATTTTTTCATTTGATAGAGTAGGATTAGTATCCTAAAATTTTTTCTTTTTAGGTTGAGGATGCAACACAAAACATTCAGAATGATCATGGCCATGAATCTTACAATGTGTGCAAAAAATAGAAAAATTATCAAATTCAACTTTTTGATTATAACCAAACTTCTCAGAGCCAATCCAAACTTGTTTAGGATGCTTTTTAGTGATATCAATTTCAACCAAAATACGAGCAATGGAAGGTGGTAATCTCACAGTGGTGGCCTGATCAATTTGAAGAGGCCGACCAAAGAGACCCCTGAACGCAAAGAGAACTTGATGTGTAACATAATGTATTCTCATATTAAGAAGAGCTAGCCATATAGGAATAATTGGGGATTCATCTTTTATATCAAAAAGAGGAGACCATTTCAGAAGTCACATTTGATAATTAAAAACAAAGTAAGAGCAACGAGCAAAAACTCTTGAATAATCTAAGTCATTAGAGAGCTGAATTAAAATATGCCTTGGATCAATCAATTCGATAGTGAAAACACCTGAAAGTTTAAGGCTATGAAAAAATGATCGGATGTTATCAAGGGTTGGCCGACGAAAGGAAAATTTACCAACTAATGAGAATTCAAAAGGCTTCGCCAACTTTTCCACATCTAGATCTGAGCACATAATAGTAGGCATCCCATGAAAGGAGGTCAAGATCACATTCACCAAAGCATTAGGGGAAAGATTCATACCAGATAATGCATCCTTCAAGGACTTAACTGTAGGTAGAGTTGCAGATGATTTTGGATCCATAAATGTAAATACCTCCAAGATGGATAAGCTTCTGCAAAAAAGTGGTTCCTCCGCCATTGAAAGAGCAAAGGGAAAATCACATTAGAGGCCAATCACACACAAGCAATCAAAAAAATTGATCGTGAATGATCAAAATGCCAAGCAAAGGAAAACAAAGGGGAAGGGAAAATCGTGAGAGAGCACATAGATTTAGGTTTAGGTGTTTAGGCTTTTAGGGTTTAGGGTTTAAGGTTTTTGGTTTATGGTTTAGGGTTTAGGGCTTAAGGTTTAGTGTTTAAGCATTAGGGTTTCGGATTTTAGGGATTAGAGTTAACTTATGGTTTAGCGGTTTTCTTTTTAAATTAAGAAAATTGATAGATTTATGATTATTTTTTATTTATTTTAGTTTTTTTTTTAATTTATATTTATTTTCTATTTTTATTTAATTTAGTTTTTTTATTTTAGGTTTATTTATTTTAGTTTAGATTTTTTATTTTATTTTATTTTTTAGGTTTAGGTTTACATTTAATTTTTAGTTAAGTTCTATTTTATTTTATTTTTAAGGTTTAGGTTTTATTTTTTATTTTTATGTTGAGGTTTAGGTCTTTATTTTATTTTGGGTTTTAATTTTTAGTTTAGGTTTATTTTATTATATTTTAGTTTAGGTTTAAGTGTAGGTTTAGGTTTTATTTATTTTAGTTTAGTTTATTTTTTTTATTTTGGTTTATGTTTTTTTTTAAATTTAGGTTTAGTTTTATTTTTTTTTTTATATTTAATTTTTAGGTTTCTTTTTTAGATTTAAGTTTTTATTTAATTTTTAATTTCTTTTATTTTAGGTTTTTTAAGGTTTATTTTATTTTTATTTTACATTTAGTTTTATTTTATATTGGTTTATTATTCTTATGTTTATTTTATTTTTTAGTTTATTTAGTTATTATTTATTTTATTCTAGTTTATTTTATTAGTATTTTATTTTATTTTTTTGCTTAGGTTTATTTTAGTTTAGGGTTTTATTTATTTTTTAATATTTTTTTTTATTTTGGTTTTTTATTTATTTATTTTTCATTTTATTTAGTTTAGGTTTTTTAGGGTTTGGGTTTTAGCAAGATTTAGGCTTTAGAGTTTAGGAGTTTTTTAGGGTTTAGGGTTGGGGTTTAAGTTTAGGTCCAGGATTTTAGGTTTAGGGTTTAGGGTTTAAAAGCCAGAGCCAGGATTTAGGGTTTAGGGTTTAGGGTTTAGGTTTAAGTTTAGGATTTAGGTTTAGGGTATTTTTAAAAAATTAAAACATTAGGTTTAGGTTTGTTTAGTTTAATTTTATTTATTTTAGTTTATTTTTAAAGTATTTAGTTTAGTTTATTTATTTTAGTTTTATTTATTTTAGTTTAGGTTTTTATTTTAGTTTTTTTTTAGTTTAGGTTTATTTATTTTTAGTTTAGTTTTATTTTTATTTTATTTTTAAGTTTAGTTTTCTTTTTTAGATTTAGGCTGGGTTTTATTTTATTTTTTTTAGGTTTATATTTTTAGGTTTTATTTTAGATTTATTATTAGGTTTTATTTTTAGTTTAGGATATTTATTTTATTTTATTTTATTTAGTTTTTAGGTTTAGTTTATTTTATGTTTATGTTTATGTTGATTTTATTTTGTTTCTTTCATTTTAGGTTTTTTTAGTTTAGGGTTAGTTTTATTTTTATTTATTTTAGTTTATTTTTTTAGGTTTAGGTTTTTATTTTATTTTATTTTATTTTATGTTTATTTTATTTTATTTAAGTTATTTTATTTTTAGGTTTATTTTATTTTTAGTTTAGTTTAAGTTTATATTTATTTTATTTTAGTTTAGTTTTATTTCTTTTATTTTTTATTTTGTGTTTAGTTTAGGTTTAAGTTTAGGTTTTAATTTAGTTTTAATTTAATTTAATTTATTTTATTTTATTTAGTTTAGGTTTTTTTTATTTATTTTATTTAGGTTTTATTTAGTTTAGGTTTAGGTTTTTTTTTTTGTGACTAGCTCGGGTTTGTTTAGTTTATAGGGTTTAGATTTTAGGGTTGTTGGTTTAAGGGTTTAGTGTTTAGAGTTTTTTTTTTAATTTAGTAAACCGGTAGGTTTAGGTTTATTTAGTTTACTATTTTATTTATTTTAGTTTATTTCATTTTTTTAGTTTTATTTAATATAGTTTATTTATTTTAGTTTAAGTTTATTTTAGTTTTTTTTATTTATTTTAGTTTATATTTATTTTTAGTTTAGTTGTATTTTTATTTATGTTTTAGGATTAGTTTTATTTTTTATTTTATTTAGGTTTAGGTTTTTTTATTTTATTTTTTTTAGGTTTAGGTTTTAGGTTTTATTTTATTTTATTTTTAGTTTAGGTTTAGGTTTTATTTTAGTTTATTTTATTTTATTTTCTTAGGTTTAGGTTTAGTTTATTTTAGGATTAGGTTTAGGTTTTAATTTTGGTTTAGTTTTTTTTATAGAGAACAAATTCAAATTCAAATTCAATAGTTCTTCTTTTCAATTTCATCAACCAAGTATCACACTAGGTTTTCTAAGACACAAGCGATGACATAGATCAAAAATGAGCACGAATAGAGCAAATCAAAAACCCTAGATAGTAAGAACCTCTTATACTATAAAGACACAATTCCATAGCTAGATCATTTGCCGTCTTCTCCTCAGTTCTCAGTAACCATTTGGCCTCTAGTAGTGGGATCCACCATCATATCATCGATCTCTCCCTCCACCACCACCACGGTTATAACCTTCATTGCTCCTCCCGCCTCCATAACCAACATTGTTATGCCCACCACCTCCATATCCACCAGCACCTCCATATCAAGGTTCTGCCCATTCCTAGGGATTAAGTTTATTAGGTTTTAGGGTTTTGATAATATTTTTTTTAATTTATTTAGTTATTTTAGGTTTAGGTTTAAGGTTTGGGGTTTAGGGTTTAGGGTTTAGGGTTTAGGGTTTAGGTTTTTAGGGTTTTAGGTTTAGGATTTAGGTTAGGTTATTCTTTTTTGTGGGTTTAGGGTTTAGGGTTTATTCTTAATTTTTTTAAATTTAGGTTTTATTTATATTATTTTTAGTTTATTTTTATTAGCTTATTTATTTTATTTTTTATGTTTAAGTTTAGGTTTTAATTAGTTTTATTCTATTTTATTTTTTCTATTTTATTTAAGTTTAGGTTCTTTTATATATTTTAATTTTAGGTTTTATTTAATTTAGGTTTAGGTTTTAGGTTTGTGGTTTTTGGTTTATGGTTTTCTTTATTTTGGGTTTTTTTTGGGTTGTTTTAGATTTAGGATTTTAGGGTTTATTTAGTGTTTTAGGGTTTAGTGTTTGCTTACAATTGGGGTTTTAGTGTTTAGGGTTTATGATTTTTTTTGAAATTAAGTAAATCATTAGGTTTAAGTTTATTTAGTTTACTTAGTGTATCTTTTATATATTTCATCTTCTTTTTTTTATTTTATTTATTTATTTATTTTTTATTTAGTTTATTTTATTTATTTTATGTTTATTTATTTTAGTTTAGGTTTTTTTTATTTTATTTTAAGTTTAGGTTTCATTTAGGTTTATTTTTGGTTGACTTTACTTTTATTTTATTTTTTAGGTTTAAGTTATATTTTTATTTTTGTTTAGGATTATATTTGTGTTAGGTTTATTTTGGGTTTAGTTAGGTTTGATTGTATGTTTATTTTACTTTATTTTATTTTATTTAGTTTAGGTTTATGTTTAGGTTTATGTTTTGTATATTTTAGTTTAGGTTTAGTTTAATTTATTTTGATTATTTATTTTAATTTAGGTTTAGGGTTTTTTTTAGTTTAGGTTTTATTTTATTTTTATTTATTTTAGGTTTTTTAGGTTTAAGTTCTTAATTAGTTTTTTTTTTCGGTTTATTTTAGGTTTATTTTATTTTTATTTTACATTTAGTTTATATTTTATATTGTTTTTTATTCTTAGGTTTATTTTATTTTTTTAGTTTAAGCTAAGTTATTATTTATTTTATTTTAGCTTATTTTTATTAGTTTATTTTATTTTTTTTAGGTTTAGGTTTAGGTTTTAGTTTAGGTTTTAATTTATTTTATTTAGGTTTATGTTTTTTTATTTTTTTTATTTTGATTTTTTATTTTTAGTTTAGGTTTAGGTTTTAGGTTTTTAGGGTTTAGGGTTTAGGATTTTGGGTTAGTTTAGGGTTTAGGTTTAGGGTTTTAGGGTTTAAGGTTTAGGGTTTTGGGCTTAAGGTTTAGGGTTAAACTTAGGGTTTACAGTTTAAGATTTAGGGTTTAGGGTTTAGTGTTTAGGGTTTACAGTTTAGGCTTAGTTTTGGGTTTAAGATTTACAATTTAGGGTTTAGGGCTTAGGGTTTTTTAGCATTTAGGGTTTATGATTTAGGTTTAGGGTTGTAGGTGTAGAGTTTAGGATTTATGGTTAGGTTTAAGGTTTAGGATTTAGGATTTAGGGTTTTGGATTTTGGATTTAGGGTTTATGATTTTTATTAATTAAGTAAACCGATAGGTTTAGCTTTATTTAGTTTACCTTTCATTTATTTTAGTTTATTTATTTTTTATTATATTTAGTTTAGTTTATTTATTTTAGTTTATGTTTTTTTATTTTCATTTATTTTTTTTGTTTAGGTTTAGTTTTATGATTAGTTTTTAGTTTTTTTAATTTTTTTAATTTTAAGTTTTGGTTTATGTTTTTATTTTATTTTTTAGGTTTATGTTTTAGGTTTCTATTTTAAGTTTATTTTTAAGCTTTATTTTTAATTCTAGGTTTAGGTTTATGTTTAATTTCTTTTATTTTATTTAGTTTAGGGTTTATGTTTAGGTTTTATTTTTTTTAGTTCAGTTTATTTTAGTTTGGGCTTAGGTTTATTTTATTTTTAGGTTATTTTTTTGTTTAGGGTTTAGGCTTCATTTTTTATTTATTTTTAAGTTTATTTTTTAGGTTTTGTTTTTTATTTTATTTTTAATTTGCATTATTTTAGGTATTTATTTTAGTTAGGTTTTTTATTTTTAGGTTTATTTTATTTTTTAGTTTAGTTTAGGTTTTTATTTATTTTATTTAAGTTTAGTTTAGGTTTTTATTTATTTTATTTTATTTTAGTTTAGTTTTTATTTTTTTATATTTTTTATTATTAGATTTAGGTTTAGGTTTTGGTTTATGTTTGGGTTTTAGTTTAGGTTTTTATTTTATCTTTTATTTTATTTTATTTAGGTTTAGGATTATTTATTTATTTTATTTTTAGATTTTATTTAGTTTAAGTTTAGGTTTTTAGGTTTGCAAGTTTTAGGATTTAGGGTTTAGGGTTTAGGGTTTGGGGTTAGGGTTGTAGGTTTTAGAGTTTAGGGTTGTAGGTTTAGGGTTTAGTGTTTAGCATTTAGGGTTAGTTTAGGGTTTAGGGTTTAGGGTTTTGGGTTTTGGGGTTTAGGGTTTAAGGTTTATGGTTTAGGGTTTGGGGTTTAGGGCATAGAGTTTAGGGTTATAGGTTTTAGTGCTTAGGGTTTAGGGTTTTAGGGTTTAGGGTTAGTTTAAATTTTTAGTTTAGGGTTTAGGTTTAGGGTTTAAAAGGTGATTTAGTTTAAGGTTGTAACTTTAGGGTTACAGATTTAAGGTTTAGAGTTTAGGGTTTAAAGTTTATTTTAAGGTTCATGGATTAGGGTTAGGTTTTTTTTTAAATTAATTAAACTAGTATGTTTAGGTTTAATTAGTTTATTTTTTATTTATTTTAGTTTATTTTATTTTATATTTTCATTTAAATTTATTCTTTATTTTTATTTAGTTTAGTTTATTTATTTTAGTTTAGGTGCTTTATTTTAGTTTATTTTTTTAGTTTTAGGTTTTTTTAGTTTAATTTTCTTTTTATATTATTTTATGGTTTAAATTTTTTTTCAAGATTAGCTTTAGGTTTTATATTAATTTTTTAGTTTTAGGTTTTAGGTTTTTAATTTAGGTTTATGTTTAGGTTTTATATTTTAGTTTAGGTTTAGGTTTATTTTTATTTATTTTAAGGTTAGGTTTAGGTTTTATTTATTTAGTTTTTATTTAATATTATTTTATTTTTAGGTTTATTTTTTTATTTTGTTTAAGTTTTTATTTAATTTATTTTAGTTTATTTTATTATATTATTTTATTTTATTTTATGTTATATGTTTAGGTTTTATCTAGATTTTTTATTTTAATTTTATTTTATTTTAGTTGGTTTAATTATATTATTTATAAGTTTTATTTAGTTTAGGTTTAAGTTTATAGATTTTTAGGGTTTAGTGTTTAGGGTTTAGGGTTTAGGGTTTAGGATTTTAGGATTTAGGTTTTAGGGTTTAGGGTTTGGGGTTAGGGATTAGGGTTTAGGGTTCAGGATTTAGTGTTTAGGCTTTAGGGTTTAGGGTTTAAAGTTCTGACTAGCAGGTTTAGGGTTATTTATAGTTTACGATTCTGATTTAGGTTTAAACTTTAATATTTAAGTTTTAGGGTTTAGGGTTAGCAGTTTATATTTTAGGTTTTAGGGTTGAGGTTTAGGTTTAGGGTTAGTGTTAGGTTTAGGGTTTAGGGTTTAGGAGTTTAGGTTTAGATTTAGGTTTAGGGTTTATAGTTTAGGGTTAGTTTAAACTTTAGGTTTAAGTTAACAATTTAGGGTTTAAGTTTAGCTTTAAATTTAGGGTTTAGGATTTTAGAGTTTAGGGTTTAGGGTTTAGGTTAGTTTTTAGGTTTAAGTTTTTAGTTTAGGGTTTAGAATTTTGGGCTTAGGGTTTAGGTTTGGTTTTAAGTTTAGGGTTTAGGTTTTAGGTTTAGTTTAGGTTTAGGGTTTAAGTTTAAGGTTTAGTTTAGGGTTAGGTTTATAGTAGAGTTTAGGTTTAAGTTTATAGTTACAATTTTTTTTTAATTAAGTAAACTCATAGGTTTATTTTATTTATTTATTTTATTTTTTTTTTTGATTTAGGTTTATTTTATTTTTATTTAGTTTATTTATCTTAGGTTTGTTTATTTTAGTTTATTTTTTTTGGGTTTAGGCTTAAGTTTAGGTTTAAGTTTACTTTTTAGTTTAGTTTTATTTTTATTTTATTTTTTAGGTTTATGTTTTACTTTTTACTTTTAGGTTTAGGTTAAAATTTTTATTTTATTTTTTTAGGTTTAGGTTTTAGGTTTTTAATTTAGGTTTTATTTTTGTTTAGTTTAGGTTTATTTTTAGTTTAGTTCATTTTATTTAGTTTAGGCTTAAGTTTAGGTTTAGTTTATTTTAGGTTTTGGTTTAGATTTTATTTATTTTAGTTTAGTTTTGTTTAGTATAGGTTTAGGTTTATTTTATTTTGTATATTTTATTTTTAATTTTGGATTATGTTTTTTTTAACTTTAGGGTTTATGTTTTCTTTTTTTTTAGTTTTAGCTTTATATTTTAAGATTAGGTTTTTATTTAGATTTATTTTAGGTTTTTTTATTTCTATTTTACGTTTAGTTTTTATTTTATTTAGGTTTTTTATTCTCAAGTTTATTTTATTTTATAGTTTTTTCTAGGTTTTTATTTTTTTATTTTAGTTTATTTCTATTAGTTATTTTAGTTTATTTTTTAGGTTTAGGTATTAGTTTAGGTCTTTATTTTATTTTCCTTTTTATTTTATTTAGGTTTAGGTTTTATTTATTTATTTTATTTTTAGTTTTTATTTTATTTTGGTTTAGGTTTTTAGGCTTTTAGGGTTTGAGGTTTAGTGTTTAGGGTTAAGGGTTTAGGGTTTAATGTTTTAGGGTTTAGGGTTTTAGTGTTTATGGTTTAGGGTTTAGGCTCTAAGGTTTTATGGTTTAGTGTTTAGGGTTAGTTTAGGGTTTTAGGGTTTAGGGTTTTTAGGTTTTGGGTTAAGGGTTTATGGTTTATGGTTAGTTTAGGGTTTAGGGTTTAGGGTTTAGGGTTTTAGGATTCAGTGTTGATGGTTTAAGGTTTATGGTTAGGGTTAGTGTTTAGAGAGGGTTAGTTTAGGGTTTAGGGCTTTTTAGGGTTTAGGGTTTAGGGTTTAGGGTTTAGGATTTTAGGGTTTAGGGTTTAGAGTTTATGGTTTAGGGTTTACGGTTTAAGGGTTTAGGGTTTAGTGTAGTAGGCTTAGGGTTTAAAGTATAGGGTTTAGGGTTAGTTTTAGTGTTTAGAGTTTTGGGTTTGTTTAAGGTTTAGAGTTTAAGGTTTATGGTTTAAGGTTTAGTGTTTAGGTTTTTTTTTTGGAAAATTAGGGAAATTTTATTACCATAAAGGAAAGGTACAAAGTCTTTAAAGGGCACAAATCTCTAAGCTAAAAGAAACTACAAAAGTCTGGAGATAATGAAAAATAATAAAAAAAGATCCACAAAATAATCCTTGAAATTAGCAAACTTTGCTCCTTTTGAAACCGACAATCAGAAACAAGTCTCCCAACTTGTGCAGATCGTAACAAGCTTAAAAGGGATGAGTATAGACAATGAAATAGTTAATTAAGTATAAAATATAAGAGCAGATAGAAGTAAAAAACATAAAGAAAAGGCTCAGGCTTAGTTATAATCACCAGGTCGCACCATATGTAAGCATCCGGACATCAAGTGAAGGGTTATAGTTACATATAGCACTACCAACCAAAAAAAGTGGGAAACATCAAGGCCATCATTGCCGACATGCCTCTTGTAGCACCTTATCCAATGATGATCATCCGAACTTGCATAAACCTTCAAATAGCAAATATAACCACAAAAAAACCCATTAGATATATAAAACTCGGTGACGAATAAGGAGGTAACCCATCAAAGCATTAGACCAGAGAGAGCACCACAAAGCCATCACCAAGAAATGCTAATACATTGCTAAGCAAACCTCATAATATGGGAAAAGGACTAATGTGACCAAACAAAGGCAAAAGGAGGATCATAGTTGATAAGGTCTTTCATTAAAAGAACATGCAAAGAACCAGAAATAATAATATCCAGAGTAATAGTAAGACTAACATCAAGAATGTTAGGAAGCAAGGCAACCATAAAAATAGGCAAGGGGAGAGGTTCAGCCATAGTCCAAAAATGAAAAACCCAGTAGGTAGAAACTAGAAGAGAAGAAAGGGAAAGTAAGCATCTGGTTCCAAACATATATTTGAACAGATCAGGAAAATTAAAACTCTTTAGACTAAACCAACCAACTAGAGTGCCCAATATAAACAGCCAGTAAGGAAGTCCACCCTGCGAGCCACCAAGATTGTTGAGGATTCAAATCATTAGACTTAGAACCATGAGGATGAAAGACAGAAAGAGTCATCCAGTCATAAATATTGAAAAAATCCTAAGGGAAATCCATAGCAACCACAATCCCAATCCAAGGATAAAGAATCAGTTTAAAGAGCGATACAATAAAATAGAAAAAGTAAAAGCCCTTTAGGATCACAAATAATCCAACAACCAGAGATAGCTACAAACAAGAACACTTATAGAGTCATCATCAACCAAGTCCAAAATACATCCAACCAGCAATTAGTAGCCTTCTAGTTCAGAACACAAATTAAAAACACAACCTCAGTATTACAGGAGGCACACCCAATATTCAGAAGATATAATAATCCAGAAGCATCCAATCTAATACTCATCTAGAATAGCACTATAGAAAGGATAAATAGCCATAGAAAAATAGTTCTCCAAGCTACAACCAAAAAATATAGAGCTTTCAAGGTCACACAACTCCTCTTAGCAGCAGGAGCAAAAACCATAAAAAAATAGTTATCAACAGCCACCTTCCGAAGAGAAAGCCCCAACCAAGAGAACCACACCCCAAACAATGCAAGTAGAATCCACAAGGACAGGAACTAGTGGGAAGGATGATACTCATGAAAGAAAGGACAACCAAAAACAACTGGAAAAACCATTCTAATCAGCAAACAACAAGGTGACAAAACAACCAACCACAATAGGAAGGTCATAAAAATAGCATGAGCAACACCCATAAAGAGAAAAAACCCATCACTAAGCAACACCAACAAACAACCAACCATAAAATCTAGAGCAAATAAAGAATGTTGTAGAGAGATCCAACCAATAAAGAGAACCAAACCAACCAGAATAAAACCCAACACCACTATCTTTGTAAACACCTCTTCCAAGTTGGGAGAAAACAAACTAGAAAATTAAAATTAGCACAAAATCTAATAAATGGAAAGACAACCCCAACCCATCCAAAGAATGGGAAGAAACCAACTGGAAAATAAAAGTAAGTGTGGGTGAAGAAAAAAAATCAAGACCAAACTAGCATAAGAGAAAACCAGAATTATTCAAAACTAATAACAAGGGAAAAAAAAAACCCATAAAAGGAAAAAAAAAGGCTAAAAGCTTCTAACATAAGGCAAACCAGTTTTCTAGATTCAAGACCCCTTAAAGGAAGGGTATGTCATCATTAGAAAGATTTGCAAAGAAGAATACTTGGCCCCAAATTGGAAAGTGCACAAGAGTTGGCTTACCAATAAATATGAGAAATTTTAAAATCTAGGTTAGCAAGAAGCCTCCTAGTATGATTAAGTAAATAATACACTTCAGCATTACCATATGCATCAGATTTCGGTAAATATAAAAGAAGGAGAGCATCAACTTCAAACCATATCTTATAAAAACCTTGTTGTAAACAAATAGAAATGTCATGATGAAATCCTTTAAGCTCAGCAAATAACACAGAATAAAGCTCTAAAGAGGCAAGAAAAGCAGAGATAACCTTGCGACTATGATCTCCCAAAATCCCACCACAGCCATAATAACCATTAGAAACCGAGCCATTAGTGTTAACCTTAATGTAGTAATAATTAGGTTTAATCTATTATATAATTTTGTGGGTAGGAGAAACATTACATGGGGAAGGTTAATCCCAAAATTGAAAGCCACAGACTTGCACCCTTTAAAACTAGAGTGAGTAAGAAGATTAGCTTTAAAAAAGAGATATGCTTCGTTCAGTTACGTATTGCTATCTGATGATAATTCATAAGAATATTACGATGCTTAGCATCATTTCTATCCATCCAAATATACCAAAGAATAGTAGTATCTAAAACAATTTTAACATGACCCTTAGAAGTATGAGAGAAACATGCTTCAAGAAGTTGCATAATAGAAAATGGGTCATTAAAATGGAAAGTATTAAAAATATTATCATACCATTTCCACATTTTAGCAGCAATAGGGCCATTCACAAAAACATGATCCACACTTTCAATGTGATAGCAACAGTAAAATTTAGAGGTGGGATGGAAACCTTTGATTAGAAGAGTAGCATCCATAAAGATATAATATTTCAGAATGTACCAAGTTAAAATTGAGAACAAAGTAGGGACACTAATATTCTGGATTTTAGTAAAAACCAAGGACTATTGATATTTGAATTTGATGAAATGCTAAACATCCTTAAAAAACAAAATCTCCAGAAGAAGAATTTTTTAAGAGAATTTGGTCAAGTTCATTAGTGAAAGGACAAATTTTAAGGATTTTATCAATGATCACATTAAGGACAAAGGTATTCAATTGAGCCACATCCCACTTATTATGAGTAATTAACTGATTATACTTACATCACAAGGAATGAGTATTGAGCAAGGAATCGATGAGCCTACAATTATCTTGCCAAAGAAAGAGGAACCATAATTGACACCCTAAGAAATTAAGTTATTAGCATTCCATTTGATACTACAAAGTCTTCTCCACACCACAAAATTCCCACATTTGAAGGCACAAATGAGGGGTTGTTTTCCCTGGCAATATTTAACATGCATAAATTTTGACCATTAACTATGTTAATTTCTAAACTTCCAGCACATTTTATAGGAAATATAGTTAACAGAATCATGTAATATTTTGCAACCTAAGCCACCTTCATTATTAGGATCACAATAGTTGTACCAACTAGCCCAATGTAATATTTTGGTAGAAGAGTTAGATCCCCAAAAAAATTTATTAAAAATTCTATTGATCCTTTTAATAATATAATTGGTAGGAACAATAGTAGACAAGAGATATAGACGTAGAGAGCAAAGGATACTTTTGATCAGGATAAGTCTAGCACTAAAGGAATATAAATGAAACTCTCAAGATGAGATTTTCCTATTTATTTTTTGAATAACTTCATCAAATAAAGAAGATCTTTTCGTTCCTATATGTAAGGGAGTCCCCAGATACTTGATGGGGAGAATTTGATGCGAAAAACTCATAATATTATTAATAACATTGATCTTAGATAGGGAAATAGATAAGCTAGTAATAAAATAACTTTTATCAGGATTAATATTTAAGCCACTCTCCTTACAAAAAAGAGTTGAGAACTTACACAATTTTTTAATATAAAGATTAGAGGCATCGCAAAATATAATGAAATCATTAGTAAAACTATGGTGAGAAATGGGAAACCCACATATGGTTCTATTGTACATGTTAGGAATTCTACTAAATATATGCTCAATACTTCTAGAAAGATATTCCACAGTAATAATGAAAAGGGCAGGAGAGAGAGGATCCCCTTGCCTTTGCCCATGAGAAAAAGAGAAGAAACCATGCACTTCACCATTGAGAAGTAAAGAAAGTGAAGAAATCTAAATCTCATTCTTAATTAAAGTAATAAATTGATTAGAGAATCCAAATAAAGCCAAAATTTTATATAGGAAAACCTAACCAATATTATCATAAGCTTTGGAAATGTAAAGCTTGAATAGTAGGTTTCCACCGCAAACTTTGGCATTTAAATCATGGATAATCTTTAGGGCTAAAAGAACATTATCATAAATTGATCTCCCTTTAACAAAATTGATTTGATTGGGGGAGATAATTTTAGGAAGCAAAATACTCAACCTTTTAGCCAAAATCTTAGAAATAAGTTTATTAAAAAAGAGCAAAGGCTAATCGGCCTAAAATCACTCCAAACTTCAGGATTGTCTTTTTTAGGAATTAAAATAATGGAGGTGCTAGCAAAATATTTGGGAAGGGTGCTACCCTTAAAGAAATCAAGAACACCTTTAACCAAATCCTCTTTGATGATAATCCAACATTTTTGGAAAAAAGGGTAGTACAACCATCAGGACCAGCCACAGAGTCTTTATTCATACTATGCAAAGTGTCAGTAATTTCAGACTCAGAAGGTAAGGAGGAAAGCATATTGTTATCATCATCAAAATAAGATTAGGAATAACATCAGATGAAGAAATATCATCATAAGCAACATTTTTATTCAGAAGCTCTTTATAAAAAGAAACAGCTGAATCAGTAAGCTCCTTTTTATTTGAACAACCAACTCCATCATTAATTTTAATTTTGTGAATGTGATTTAAAGCCTTTTTCTTTTTAACAATGGCATGAAAACATTTAGTATTACAATCACCATCAGAGATCGGTTTCATAGAAGCTTTTTGTCCGCAATAGATCTCCTCCATGTCTTGAAAACATGTTAACCTATTTTTATCTTGAGCCAACAGATGAATTTTAGAAGGATCATTAATAATAGTGTCTTCCAAAACTATAACCTCATTCTCCATTTCTTTGATATAGAAAAAAAAGGTTCTTGAAATAATGTTTATTCCACCAATTAAGGCATTTCTTAAGTATTTTAATTTGAACCACAATCTCCTCATCCCAAAAATAGAATCGGGAGAGGTTCACCCTAGTTACTAGCAACAACATCCAAAAATCTATCATCCATGAGCCACATATTTTGGAAGCAGAAAGGAATAGGGGAGGAGGATTTGCTAGCAATAAAATTCATAGTGATAAGCAAGGGAGAATGGTCCAAAAAGGTTCTGCTTAAGTGCTCCATAGAAGTACTTGGGAGAAGATTAATCCATAAATGATTAAATAGAACCCGTTCAAGCCTTTGCCAGAGTCTATAATTATTTTAAGTGAATTGAGACCCACTAAAGCCAATATCAGTAAGATGACAATCAAAGATCATGTTATTAGAATGTTCCATAGAAAATAAGTTTGAAGCATTACCACCAACCTGTTTAGAGAAAGAAGATATAGTATTAAAATCCCCACCCACTAGCCAAGGAACATTAATAGAAGAAGAAAAACTAATAAGATCCTCCCAAAGAAGTCATCTACCATTTTGATTACAAGAAGCATAAACAAATGAACCAAAACAACACCAATTATCATAAGTAATCTTAACATTCACAACTTGGGATAAATCATCTAAAACCTATATAACATAGGAACTATTCCAAAAAAATCCAAATTTTATTGCTTGAGTTAGGAAAAAAATTACCAAAACCAATCATTCTAGCAACAAAAGAAATGTTAAAAGGAAGAATAAAGGGTTCCAATATAGCCAAAAAGGAGATGTTATGAGAATGAACTAAATTTTTAATTCAATTTCTAATAGAGAGGGTGCCAATCCCTCTCACATTCCAAATTAAGAAAGAAACCATTTATTTTTGGGTAGAGGAGCCAGATTTAGTAACTCTATTAAAGTTTAGAAAATTAGTTTTAGGAGTTTTATTTTTCTTTCTAAAAGCCATTTTAAATGTATTAGTCATATCCACAACATCACCATCCAATAGAGATTGCTCAGGATATGTTTGGAATAAGGTTGCACATTTAAAACAACATTGCAGGCCACTTCAAGTTCTTCCTGATCATTATTATGTTGAAGTATTGGATTAAAAATGAGTTCAACATTAGATGAAGAAGCAGTAGAAGGATTAGAACCATTTAAAGGATAAGTGCCCAAATCTTGATTATAAACTTTATCATTAGTTTGCTCACCTTTTAAACCCTCACCAAGAATCGCATTTTGTTCAATTAAAAGTGGCAAAGAAGCAAAAATGGAATCATTTGAGATAGAATCATCATTCATAAGTTTCAAAAACAAACTATTGTCCATATTATTTCCAAAATCAATAGGATTCAAATGTATAAGCCCATTGCAAGGTAATGCATCCTTATTAACATGACTAACATCCAAAAGCTGATCAGGCTTAAGAACTACAACATTGTCCAAAGGTGCGGTTGGAGGATCAAAGCAGTGACCCTCAGCTTCGGGTAAGGAGTTTTCTATTGGAACAGCTTTCTGTAGTTTAACCGAGGGCACCTTAAGATTGGGATCTGATTTTTTAAGAATGGGTTTGGGTTTCTTAAGGTGAGGATGAACCACAAAGCAATCTAAAACTCCATGACCATGAATTTTGTAATGGGAACAAAAAATAGGCAAACTCTCAAGATCCACTTTTTGCAAATATCCATATTTGTCTGATCCTAGCAAAGTTTTCTTTGGAAATTTTTTAGTTATATCCAACTTGATTAGAATCAAATGTGATGGTCGTAATAGAACGTTGCACCAACTTGAAGAGAATAACTGAACAGCACACCCACAATAAAAAAGAAACTCATGATTAATGAAATGGACACACAAATTGGGAAGAGAGATCCAAACTAAAACTCATGATTATTTTTTATTTATTTTTAGGTTTTATTTTAAAGTTTATCTTTTAGGTTTAGGTTTCTATTTAGTTTTTATTTTATTTTATTTTATTTTTATTTTAAGTTTAGTTTTTATTTTATTTAGGTTTTTTATTCTTAGTTTTATTTTATTTTTTTAGTTTAGTTTAAGTTTTTATTTATTTTATTTTTAGTTTATTTTATTTTATTTTTAGGTTTAGGTTTAGGTTTCTATTTAGGTTTTTATTTTACATTATTTTATTTAGGTTTAGGTTTTTTATTTATTTTATTTTTAGGTTTTATTTAGTTTAAGTTTATGTTTTTAGGTTTTAGGGTTTGGGTTTAGGGTTTAGGGTTTAAGGTTGGGTTTAGCATTTTAGGGTTGTGGTTTGGGTTAGGGTTTAGGTTAGTATTTAGGGTTTGTGTTTGTTTGCCCTTAGCCTTAGGGTTTAGGTTAAGGGTTTAGTGTTAGTTTAAGATTTTGTGTTGGGTTTAGGGTTACTTTAATGTTTAGGGTTTCTAGTTTTAGTTTTAGGTTAGTTTAAGGTTTTAGTATTTAGGGTTTTGGGTTTTGGGTTTAGAGTTGTAGGTTTAGGGTTTTGGGTTTAAGGTTTGGGGTTTAGGGTTAGTTTAAAGTTTAGGGTTTAGGGTTAGTTTAGGGTTTTGGGTTTTGGGTTTAGAGTTGTAGGTTTAAGATTTTGGGTTTATGGTTTGGGGTTTAGAGTTACAGTTTTTTTGTTTTATTTTGTTTAAATTTTTTTATTTTTTAAATTAAATAAACTAGTTAGTTTATTTAGTTTTTTTTATTTTAGCTTTTTTTATTTTTTATTTCTTAAATTAAGTAAATTGGTAGGTTTAGCGTTATTTAGTTTATTTAGTTTATTTTATATTTATTTTAGTTTATTTTGTTTTATAAATTATCGACTTACGGACTTATATCTAGAGAGTGCCACTAACTCCTACGATTCTAAAACCATGTAGTCCGATCATATGAATTGCAAGATAGCTATAGTAGTTAATTAATTAGGAAGAGACTAAAGTCCTAAACACACTCCTGAAGAAACTAGAGCATGAGTGGTATGAGCATATGGCTTAATCTATAGATGCAAAATATTTTCAAAATTTATTTCATTTTAGAGACATCATTTTGATGAAGGCTTTAAGATTTCTTATGCCTAAATACATGATTAAATAGGTTATGGGTCAAATAAGCTAGAAGAAGCTATTCTCCACCACAAGGGATGCTCTCACAGGTCAAGCATTCCTTTACCATGTAAGGATGGAGATCCTTCATGTTCAAGAGAGAAAGAATATGCATGCATGATGTGAAACATAAAACCATATAGCTAAAGGGTTGCAAAATCTTTTAGTTATCTTATTTATGTCTTAGGCTTTTGTTGACCTCACTTTTGGAGTAAGCTTTCAACTTCTCCACCCTAGACACAAGGACTCTTCTAGACACTAAGAGCTCCTTAGTCTTAAGACACTTCTAGTGATTAGGTGAACAATTAACCAAACCTTAGAGACTTAGAAGAGTTAGCCATACGAATAGGTTATGCCTTAGGGTTTTAGGAAGACTTGCCTACCCATAGCTTAAACCCAAATTGCTTCCTTCTTTCAAGTCAAACTTAAAACTCAAATATTAAATCAATTCCAACTCAATTCATTTTCTCAAATCTTAAACCAAATCAAAAACCTTTTCTAAGTCCATTGATTTCATCTTAAGGACTTAGCTCAAATCAAATCTTAAATGAATTCCAACTCAATTGATTTTCTCAAATCTTAAATCAATTCCAACTCAATTAATTTTCTCAAATCATATATCAATTCCAAAACTCAAATCATGAATCAATTCTAAATAATTGAAACCCATGATCAATTCCAAATCCAAAATCTTTCCTAAGCCCTTTTGATTTCATCTATGGACCTAGCTCAAATCAAATATCACTCCAACTCAAAATATTTTCTAATAACCCATTTATATTCTCAATTATCTTCACAAATATAAATTAAATATAAATTTAAATAACCCAAACTAAATTCAAAAGTCAAATCTAAATCTAACCAAAATCCAACTTATACTCTTTCAAGTCAAATCCTTGAACTTAGCCAAACCATTCTCAAATCGCCCAAATCCTTGGATTTTCTTCAAACAATCATTCCTTCAATCATATGCCCAAATATAAACATACTACAATCATTAAAATCAAACTAACCAAATCAAACCCATGTTCATCCTTTGAACTTGAAATTGTAAAATGAACCAAAACCTATTTGACTCAAATCACATGCAATTGGATTTATATTTCAATCATAAGTCCATATGTGAGTTCAACCAAACTTGAATCAACCCTTGATCAAACCAATTGACCACTTAGGCTCACTTGACCCAAAATGACCTAAAGGACCTTTTTGAGCCAAATTCTAATCCAACCTAAATTGGATTGAACTAAGCCTATCTAAGCCTCACATTGTGAGCAATAATCATCCTAGGATGATCACTCAAATTAGTTCAAACCAAGTCAATCCAAGCCTTTGACCAAGTCAACACTTAGCCCAAATGAAACCTAAACAAGCCAAAATTCACTATAAGCCAAATTGATGGAAACCATTGGTCAAACTAGTTCAAATGAATGATTGAACTTGACCAAGCCATCAATTGAGCCAAACCAAGCTAATCTTGACCTAAGTTGACCCAAGTTGACCTAAAAGTCTAAAATGGGTCAAATCTTGATCTAAGCCAAAATGATTACAACCAATGGGTCAAACTCATTATAAATTGATTGTTGAACTTGACCAGTTTCCTTGGCCAACTAGACCCAACAGCCCAATTGACCATGAACCCAACTTGAAATCAAACCAAATAAAATTGATTGAAACCAAAGCTTACAATACATTTTAAATGATCACCAAGCCTATACCAAACCATGAAACCCAATTAATATATATGGGTCAAATTGGTAAACTTGACCCATTTGACCTAAATGAATCTTAATGAACCAAAACTAAATATAAATCAAATTGAACCAAACCAATGATACCCATATGCTCCAAATGATCATTTGAACTTGTCCTAACCCAGAGTTTGATCCAATTTGACTAATTGGTCAACCTAACATAATTTGACTCAACTTGACCTAAATGGGTCAAATTAAACTAATTCAAATCAAATGAACTCCAAATCACATAAAATTTAGCAACCCACTTTTGAATCATTTTAAATCTATCAAATCAAAATTAAGGCAAATGACCACTTATTTCAAAGTATTATGACCAAATTTACTTTGAATTTGGTCATATTCTTTCTCAAGGACATTTGGCATCCTCCTAGTGGTCCTTAGGTCAGCCATGACCCAACTGAAAGCAAAACTGAACCTTCTAATGGAAATTGAGCACTTGGATCACCCACACTCACCTCCACAATTCACTTTTTTAAATAAAATGAATTATGTGGATGCTAGTAGAAAGACAAACCAATCTCATCAATAAATAAATGATAACTCTACTCTAATGATTAAGGAAGATATATTCATTACTCAAATGAGAAGTTTAATTAAATTTTAGGAATCAAAACTAAGCATTAAGTTTCCCAAAGCAATTTCAAAGCTTCCTTAATTTCTCCTTCTAAATTTCTCAAGGCCAAATAATGAAGTGAAGATCAACCCATTCATCCAAAACCCAAATTAATCTTGTAAGCACCATCAAGGGACCTCATCAGCTCAATCAAGTTATTTAATCACCAACCCATGTGAAGGAGGACTTTGATCTTATTAAAGGGAGCTTGATCAAATGAGCCATCCACCCCAAATCAAGACTTGATACTAACTTCATCTCTACTAGAGCTACCTCCTCCATTGGTGCATGATATTGCAGGTATTATGAACCAATCTTAAAATGAAAATTGTTTGGTCCTTTATGAAGGAAATTGTAATTTGAGATCTTGATCATATTCATTGCTTATGTAAAGGTAGTTTAACTCCATCAACCTAATGGTGACCATCGACATGACATCCATCTCTTCACTTTAAAGATAGATCACAAACCTTTTCATATGATTTGATGATTTGTCAAATCAAATTAAAAATAAAAATCTCCTTAAAGAATTTTGATTCACTTTAAATGATCTTATTTTCATAGGATTGTCTTTAGAATTAATTAGGGTGAATGAAGTCATATGCTTACATCACTTTATTTATTTCCAAGCATGCTAAATGTTTTTGCCATATGAAATCATGCATTCATCTCTTTGAAAAATCAATTAAACAAAATGTTTCCTTTATGTAAAATTGCATGTGTTGGTTAAAATTAAGAATATGAGTGGCTATTATCACTATTAAACAAAAAATTATTTCCAAAACTTATAAATTAAAGATTATGAATGAAGTGATGCTACTTATAAGTACTTATAAGCTTGCTTGTGATTATAGCATAAGATGTGTTTTATGTTGTTTTCTTCTCTTAACATGGATTTATATAGGACTTGCAAAATGTATAGTTCATTTGAAAAGAACATAACACTTGCTTAAATCTATCCTATGCACTCCTATGTTATGACTTACGAAAGATCCTCACATTACACATATAGATTATACAACCAAATCAAACACAAAAATCTTTTGCATGTTTTTCATCCATTTATTTCTTTTTGTATATTTACATGTATTTAAGAAAAGTGGTATATTAGTCTAGACATCACGGGGTTGTGAGGATTTAAGTAGCCCTAAGTAGGTCTTGTACCTTATGCCCCTAGTGTAGAAAATAATGGCATCATACTCACTTTGTCTTTTATACATGTAAATGTGCATTATGTTAATGGATAAAGATTCCCTCCTTTCTACATACTAAAGACATTCATTCATGAAGTATCCGAATTTTGAAATCATATCTCTTAACATTCATCATCAAGCTGTGCTAAAAATTTGCATTTCATGTATACGTATACTTAGGATTTATTCATATGCATGGTATATCTGGTGAAAAAAAATAAATGGTTGTGTGTTATGTGATAGTAATTCACCTTAATTAATCCTAAGATTCCTCTCTTATTGAATTGGGCTATTTAGAGCAAATCTAAATATAAGGTTAATTAAAACACATAATAAAACATTCACTAAAAAAAATCATTAATGAATCTATCTTAGAAATTACTTAAGGTAGGCATTAAAGAGAAATTATATTTTCTTTTCATCTATTTACAACATTTAGTAACTAAGTGTAGGTTCATTCAAACCAAATTAAATCACCGACTAAAATTGATAAATCAACTAAATCACTTAAACTAAAACCACCCTCTAAATTAAACCTCTCACACATAGGAAATCTCAACCTTAAATTTATGACATGCCACATAAGCCTTAAATGGCACACAC
Source organism: Cymbidium sinense (assembly GCA_021442155.1). Classification (NCBI taxonomy): domain Eukaryota; kingdom Viridiplantae; phylum Streptophyta; class Magnoliopsida; order Asparagales; family Orchidaceae; genus Cymbidium; species Cymbidium sinense. The sequence continues at coordinate 189,618,993 of CM038217.1, forward strand.
ATTAGGCTAAGTCACCATTTCTAGCTCTATGTTAGGCGGTGCATGATTTGATGCCTGATTTTATTTTATGATGTAATATTTTTAGACTGGATGTTAGGGTGCATGTACATAGACTGAATGTTAGGGAAATATTAGTCTAATCATGCTTTCTACAAGGGGTTGTGCTTGAGGGGTGTTGTAATAAAAATATAAATGCTTTTGTTGTTCAGGTTGCTTATACCCCTAAGCATAACCCAAACTAGGACAGATGGACTTGGTTACCCATGTGTATGGTGCTAAGTACAAATTATTCATATAACTGCTTGGGTTGTGTGGTATGTTTAGCTAATCACTATTTTGCAGGTTTATTTTGATTTATCTTTTCCATTTTTATCTAAATTTTACAATTGAAATTTAAAATGAATGTTATGGGGGAATTAAGGTGAACATTGGTCATAAGACCATGTATTATGTAACATGTGAAGCCTTGGAGCAAACTACATCCCAAGTCAAATCAAAAGGAAGGAAGAAATGAATAATGAAGAAGGAAGACCCCCATAACATGAATTCCTTCTAAATTGTAATTATTCATTTGTAATCTAGGTTGTATAAGGGTAGAGCTTGGCTACTCACATTTCTTTTCATGTTGTACGGTGGTACCTGACCACACCAATCTTTCTTCCCTTTATGTTAATTTTATAAATTGATTGTTGTTTTATTTATGATTGCGTAACTAGGATTGCATGATATTCTTAGTTTCTTAATTGCTTGATGGTTGTTGAATGGTCTGGATGTGATTAGACTCTCAGGGAAAAATAAATTTTCTATCCAATTATTCAACTTAAAATTAAATTAAACAATTCATAACCTCACCTAAAAAGCCTAAGACATAGATCAAGATAATAAAAGATTTAGCAACTCCTTAGCTGGATGTTGTATGTCTCACATCATGCATAAAACATATTGCTTCAATTATGCTAATGGAGGGCTTCCACCTTTGCTAGAGAAAATGGCTTGACCTTTGAGAGCCATGGTGGAAACACACATTCCTTTTGATTTTGGCCCACAACAAATTTCTCATGCATTAGGCATATGAAATCTCATAGCATGTGTCAAATAAAAATGACCAAAAATAAAAAAAAAGACATAACAAAATTTACATTAAATTAAGTCATTTATTTATGCCCTTCATGATCTAGTCTCTTAGGTAGTGTGTTTAAGACTTAGTTTCCTTTCTAATTAAACAATAGCCTAGCTATCTTACAAAGTATAAGACTTGCCTACAGGTATTTTAAATCGTTGGAGGAGTTAGTTGGCAGCCACCCGCAGGCGGTTGAATGTCCAACAGCCGGGTGGTTTATCCTCTCCTGTGGGGGTAAACCATATGCCCATCTTCACCTTAGATTTAGGTCATTCCTTGGCCCTTGCCAAAGCTCCTAGATTAAGGATCTGAGGTAGTTGTTTCCCTTTGTGGGCTACAAGCATAAATCTTCACCTCTTAGGCATTTTCACAATCTCGTGTTGTGGAATTATAAGCCTAGATTTCTAATAAAAATTCAACTCAAACATATAATCCTTCTCAAATTTCAAAAAATATAAAGCCCAACCATAGGATACTTTGGGATGCTCACTAGGTTTCCTAGTATCATGAGCATCCCTACTCATCTCCCTTTGGTTTCAATAATAACTCCTCTTTGATCAATCCCCATTGGTTTTCTAAAATAACCAATTTGTTGATAGTCCTATCTTTGAAATATTTGGAGACAATGATCATTTACCTTAATCAAGAGTATTCTTAAGGAATCTCATTCCTTAAGATGTAATTAACTATGGGGGCTTGCCTCCATAAGGAACTTAACAAACCCAATTTAAATAAACCATACTTTACTTTTCCATGTAAAGTAGGGGAAAGATCTCTGGTACATTTGAAGACCCATTATCCTTAGGAGTCCTCATTAAGTGATTAAGTCCATTGTAGGATGGTGACTTCTGTCTCTCGAGATAGTACATCATTCCTCAATGTCACACCCATCACCCTAATGAGTACATTGGAGGATCTATGTGGTGTCCTAACAATATACATACAACTTTTTCAAATTCCAAGTTTGAAAAATAAACACCACAGATTTTTCTGGCAACTCTATTGGGGAAGGTTCCTCTCTCCATCTTTGGTAAATGATCATTATCTCCAAGTATTGATAGTGGATTTGTATTTTTATATAAATCTGAGACTATCCTTCTTTTCCTTTGGCACTTAGTTTATTTAATTCTTAAGCTATCTAGCAAACATCCTTTAGGTTTTAGGACCTCACTCCGTGTAGGTCTTGAAACCTCTGTTGAGTCCCCCAATAGGTTAAAATAAAATTTAACCAAAAGAAAAACCTAAAAAAAAACTTTGTTGACCTTCCTTACCATTTCTATTGTAAGGTAAGGTTCATTCTACAAATAAGAAAAATAAATCCTTATAAAACATCACTCTTCAAAAGCATGTTCCCAAACAAAGCTCACATAATAAAATACTTGCACAAAAATTTTCATAACTCAACCTCATCTAACAATCTTCAAGAGTGTTACATGTAGGATCTTTTCAAAAATCAAAGTTAAGAATTATTTTTCAAAAAGTACAAATGAACATCCTCATTAAATACACCCAAATTTATTTAATGAAGATTTCATTTCCAAATAAAATCAAAATCATCTTTCAAAAAGCACATATTTGAAAATGAACATCCTCTTTCAATATACCCAAATTTATTGAATGAAGATTTCATTTCCAAATATAATCATATCATAAAATTGAAATTCCATTTCAATATATCTCACATATGTTGAAGTTGGAGTTTCTCCCTTTTCAAAAATTACAAATTTGAAGATAAACCTCTTAGTTAAATATATCCAAATTTTTTGGATGGATGTTTTATTTCCAAAGCAAAATCACACTATTTGAAATTCCACTCAACACATTCCCCATGTGTTAAGTTGGAATTCCATTCTTTTAAAAAAAAAGCAATAATCACACACAAAAAATTACATCTTTGAAAAATAAAACATGATTGACTCCCATTTGACATACCCAAATTTGTCAAATGAGAGTTTCATTTTTCAAAATAAATTTGGATCTTTCATTTAGCATACACAAATTTGCTAAGTAAAGTTCTCATTTTCAAAATTCAAAACAAAAATCAAACACATTTGGACTTTATTTAGCATACCCAAATTTGCTAAGTAAAGATCCCTCTTTTCAAAATCAAAACACAAAAATCAAACACATTTGGACTTTATTTAGCATACACCAATTTGCTAAGTAAAGGTTCCATTTTCAAAAATCAAAAATCAAACACATTTCAACTTTATTTAGCATACCCAAATTTGCTATGTAAAGATCCCTCTTTTCAAAATCAAAACATAAAAATCAAACACATTTGAACTTTATTTAGCATACACAAATTTGCTAAGTAAAGTTCTCTTTTCAAAAATCAAAACAAAACTCAAACACATTTGGACTTTATTTAGCATACACAAATTTGCTAAGTAAAGGTTCCATTTTCAAAAAATCAAAAATCAAACTAATTTGGCCTTTATTTAGCATACCCAAATTTGCTAAGTAAAGACCTCATTTTCAAAAATCAAAATAAAGAAACAAATATATTTTGGTTTTATTTAGCATACACAAATTTGCTAAGTAAAGATCCCATTCACACATGATACACATCATGGGCAAACAAGCAAAAGAAAAAAATTATTTTCAAACAACTCATTTAGCATACCCAAATTTGTTAAATTAGCAATCTCAAAAAAAATCAATTGACCATCTATTTTAAGATACTCAAATTTGTTAAATAAAGGGTCCCAAACAAAAATGAATCCAATTCAAATATGAACCAATGGAAGCATCAAAAATCTCTTCAAAATATTTGAACCCTCTTTCAACATACACAAATTTGTTGAAATTGGATTCTAAATTCAAAAATCTCTTGTCCAATTCATTCAAAATCTCTCTCCTAAATCCAAAGAACCCCACTTAACATATTCAAATTGTTGAGTGTGCATTCAAATTCTAAATCAAATTCAAAAAAAAAATTAACAAAATATCAAAAATAGAAAATCTGATTTGAGTTTGTTTCCAACAATTGTAGAGTTCCAGCCTTTTTTTCTCAAGTTCAAGGTAAATGGATGCTCAAAAGTATGTGTTCACTTTCCCCTTTAGGATAGATTTGGCCTTGGATCGAGCCATCCTCCCACAAATGGATTTTTCTCATCTAACACACTTTGGCTGAGGATTTGAGGGGGCAAGGATCACTTGTTAGGGGCAACCTCACCACCTTAGTAGAATATGGTGACTGGTGGTCATCCATGTTGAGATACATTCATATTCTAAATTTTCCTCACTAAAGAGGAAGGCGATGGAGGATCTCATTATATATATAGCTCCAATGCAAGTACATTTAGTTGTTCCCATTACTACCCCAGTACAAGCTATAACCCACTCACTGGCTTCCTCCAAGGTGAAGGCTACCCTGGCTTCAGAGATAGTCTCTCCTACCTTTGAGATAAGGTCTAGTTCCCCGCTCCACCCAAGAACTCGGCCATAATGAGAGCTGCAAGATCAAGCGGCATCATGTGCTCATAGCCAGGAAAATGGAGGTCTCTCGTGAGAGGAGTCACCTGAGTAGTTTCTCCTCGACACACAAGTTTCATCCGGATCGATGGATAGGAAGATGTTAGGAGGACTACAGTGTCACCTTCACTTGCAGTTTAGTATGAGGCACCAACCATAGATAGGAGGAAGTTGTATGCCAGCCTTAGGATAGTTCTGCGCCAAGTTGGCGGTGCTTACGGATGGACAGAGTCTGGTGCCCAATTTAATCTACAATTAGTTATTCCTTGTAGAGTGGGCGAGCATATCCATCAGGAGAGGGCCAGAGAGGGCTGTGTATCAGTTCATGTTACTAGCAGAAAGAGGAAAAGGTACACTAGGCAGTCAACAGCCTTCGCCCTCATAGATTTCCACGATTGGCATGCTACCCATGTTGGTCACAATGATAGCATTATAGTGACTGGTACTACCCATCATGGGAGGAGAGCTCCCACATAAAGAGAGTTAGTGTTGTCTCAATCACACTGCTCCACTCCAGATCTACTATCACTAGTGGTCCCATCTTCACAGCCCATCTAAAGCCATGAAGGTAGCATCAGGGGAAAAGAAAGCCCCACTGGTGATACGGCTATGGCCAAGGGATCCCATTTCATCTACACCGCCGACTGAGGTGAGGCCGAGCTCTCCTGCTCGACCTCCTACTTCAATTGCGGTGAAAAGGGAGTGGCGACCTCATAGCATCGTTGTCGTACCATCACCACCACCACCTCAGCAGATCATGGATATAGTAGTAGCAGAGGGATAAAGAGATAGTTCTATTGTCCTTATGACGATAGATTCCTCTAGGAGAAGTACTCCACCTATAGTAGTTGATAACCATGAGCACGTTTCTTCTAGTGAGTGTAGCCCTCACAGAGTTAGCTCTCTAGTAGTAGGGGAGGTCATATGTATCTCCATTTATGAGCATGATCCTACCACCGGCTAGCCATGAGCATTTGTGCTTACACAGTTGGACCACTCTTTGGATGATATCGTAACGTAGTATCTCATTGAGAAGAAGAAAATCCTAGGGTATGACTAATATGACCTAAAGGAAGAGAAGGTTAGCTTTGATCCCAATGAAGATGATTTGAGAGGTGCATATGGTTGATACTAGAGGTTCTCTCTTAGAATCACCAGAGTTTGGAAGGTGTTACAGCCGAATATGATGATAGCTTATTCGACTCAACACCTCCTTCAACAACTCAAACAGAAGGATGAGCAGATTTAACAAGATGGGAAAGAGGCTTGAAGATTTGCTAGTGATAGTTTTGGCACTTCAGAATCAAGCTCCAACCGCACATCTATCATTGTGGAGACTGGACAGCCTGAGTTACTGCATGTCTTGGATCAACCCAAGAGTTCACCTCCAGTAGAGCAGGGTAGCACTAGCTTGTATAGGAAGGTGGTGGACAATACCTCCATGAGAAAGATATTAAGCTCATGGTTGAACAACAAGTGAGAGAAGCGCTAGCACAAGACTGAGGTGGTTCATCAATTCCAAAGGGTAGACCCTACCCAAAGGAATTTGATACTATCCAATATCCTAAGGGTTTTGTGCCTCCTTCTTTCATGAGTTTTGATGGTAGCGGGAACCCTCACCAGCATATAGCACACTTTAGGACTGGCTGTTGTAACATTGGTGGAAGCAATGCACTATTGTTTTATCTCTTTGTCAGTAACCTAATGGGTATAGCCTTTGATTGGTACGCTAAACTCTCCAACAATTCAGTGAAGACTTTTGCTGAGTTAGAGCAACTCTTTGTTAAGAGGTTTGCTGGAGCTCAAGAAAGGGTAACTATGGGCGATCTCATTGTAGCACAACAACACCTCGATGAGTCCCTCATTGATTATATTCTTAGATGGCACAAATTTAAGCATGGAATGTGAGCCACAACTGTCTGAACAACATGCTATTGAAATTCTACTAAAGAATATTCATGGCCCAGTCACCTTCATGCTTAAAGGTTTTACCAACAAGACATTTGAGAAGCTAATCAACTAGGCAGCTAGCCTACAAGGAGAGGCCAAACAGTTGCCTTTTCAAGATCAGTCATCAAAGCTAAAGCTAAAAGCCTATGAAAAGAATCCAGGGGTAGTAGCAGTATTGGACAAGGGGAAGCAACCCGGATCGCATGAGAGACCTCAGTTCCATACCATCTCTTCCACTTCCTTTACCACCACCTAGGCCATCCAACCGGCCACTGTTGCAGTCTCCATGGCCTTCATTGCCTCCTCCTCAGCCATACTCATAGTAGCGGTACACATACCCACCCCCAGGTAGCTATCATCTACCTACTCTTTTGGATAAACTAAACAAACCTTATTCATTTAAGAGGGAGGTAGTCAGGAAAATCTTTAAGAACCTCTTAAAGAAATTTGATTTTAGTACCCAGCCTAGAAAGTGAAGGAAGTGGCGGAGCAATGATCCTAACTTTTCCCCTACCACTCGCATGCTAGGCCATGTTTTGGAGGATTGCTTCACATTTAAGACGCTTGAGCATAGCTACAAGTCGATATAGTTATCCCTAAGGAATATCTAGTGAACAACCATCCACCTATTAGGGTAATCCTTGGGGATACATGTGATCCTCTCAAAATAAAAAAGGTTGGGATATCTCTTTATCCCAAACCTCTAAAAGATTATTTAAAAAATCAAGAAACTTTGTGCCTGAGGCACTCGAACCTCCAACATCAAGGAAGTTTGCAAGTTGCCAACATAGAAAGTGGGAGCTCAGAGAGAACATCCCATACTTCAAGATTGCCAAGCAAGTAACCACGAGAGCCTAGCCTCTATTCCACCATTGCAACTACTACTTTAGCAGACATTTCTACTTCAGCTAGCTCTTCTTCTAGTAGGTATTTTGTATCGATAGATGAGGGCATCAAATCCCTCACCCCACTTACTTTACTAGATTTCTACTATGTACCTCCTTCTAAATCTAAGAAATTGAGGAGTAAAGCTAGTTTGAATTACATTTGTATCACTTCTGATGGGTTATTTGACTCTACTCTTTTAGAAAAATCTTCAAGTCTAAATAATTATAATAATTCTGATCATCCTCTTCTATAAAATGGACTTTCCTTTTCTGAATACTAGGAGTTCACCTTTTGAGATAGACTTGGAATTCATCGACTCGAGGGTCCTGGGAGAAGTCAGGTATGCGATGAGCAGTAGAATCTTCCACTAACCCGCCATAAGAGATCACCAAAGTTAACCTCTGTAGTGTCAAGGTTCTACCTCCTAGGGCATCACCTCAAGATAGGGGAAAATAAGTCACTGGTACCAATAAGCAAAAATCCCCTCCACAGGATGCTCCACCCATGGATATGCTTGTGGAGGATTAGCCCATAGTTGATTATAATGTCCTCGCTCACCTAAGAAAGTTGCCAGTTAAACTAAGCATATATGATGCCCTTATCTTATCCAAAGAGATGAGGGAATCATTAATCAAGGCTTTTCTTGATCCAGAGATATGCTTAGCTCAACTGTTATTGAGAGGAGGCACATTATTCAAGAGAAGCCCAAGGAGTCACATTCTCTGATGAAGACCTTCTTTTAGAAGATATGGAGCACAACCGTCCCCTCTACATTATAGTGGATATGGGCAGATTCAAACTTTTTAGGGTATTAGTTGATCCAGGTGCATTGGTGAACATTATGAGCTTGAAAACCCTTGCCTATTTGAGGATCAACATCTCTAAGCTCCAAGGAGATTGATGATGTTGAGAGGATTCAATGAACAAGGCGAGAGGGCTGTAGGCTCCATAGTGTTATCTTTGGAAATAGGTGACTGGATGACTTAAGACAAGTTCTATATAATTGATTCAAATACATCATTCACTGCTTTGCTTGGTAGGCCTTAGATACACTAGAATAAGATGGTTCCATCCTCTCTTCAATAGTGCATCAAGTTTCGAATAGATGAAATCAAATACTATGTCAAAGGAGATGAAAAGCCATTTTCAGTTAGAGAGGTCAAGATATATGAGGATGTGACCTACTATATTTCTCAAAACCAAAACACCCTTTCTCATGAATTTGGCCAAAATTTAAATACAAAAGAAAAGAAAATAAGAAAAAGAAAGAGAAAGAGAAAAATAAAAAGAAAAGAAGAAAGAAAGTACAAATGAGCAAGAAAGGGACACTAAGGAAGAGGTAGAGCGCATGTTACATTCCACCCACAACTCATTCCACCATATGGACATATGGGTAGGATGACTCGACCTCCACCAAGTAGAGTCAGAGGCAGATATAGAGGTAATTCCAGAGGTGGAAGATCCCCTGGTTTGCAGTCAGCCAACAGGGGCCATGTTCCAGTTCACAGGAGTACCCCTACTATTCACTTAGACTTGGAATCTAGCTTGAAGGATGAGTCTCATGTGACACACCACCTCCTCCTGGTTTCATTAGAGGTGACACCGGCAGAGGATGAAGACCAGCCTCTAAGCAAAGCATGAGTGTTCAATCAGGTTTATGTAAAACACATGCAGTTTGGGAACTTTAGCTCTAACCTCACTTTCTTCTCAAAAAGTTGAAGATTTAGTAGTTAAGGAAGCCCCTAGGTCTTCCATGAATGTCAAGCCAAAGAGATTCTTGTTGGGATCATCATCCTCAAGTCTAGAAGCTAATGTAGAACTTGAGGATAATTCATTTAAAGATTTTATGGAATTACCTTTTGATTGGTACTCACCTTGTGTTCATAATCTTGCAAAGAAAGGTTGGATTCTTTATACATGGTCAGCAGTCGAGTATTTCTAGAAGCTGTGGAACAATAAAGGAAGGGATGCATAATCAAGACCAAGACTAGGATTCAGTACAGTGGGTCATGTCGATGACGATGATTACTACTTAATTGTCACCAATCATCTAGAGTCTGATAGGTTCTTCTCAAACCACACTAACTCTTATGGGATGTGTGCTTAGAAACTTCAGATGATCTTGATGATCTTTAAATCAAAGATGCACCTCTAGAATTTGAAGAGGAAATCCATTCATCTATCGACAAGCTCAAAGAAATCACCTCGATAGAAGAGAAGATCCATCCTACATACATTCTGTTGAATGAAGAAGAAACCAATGACTTAGTTAGGCTATTGACTAAGTTTAAGGACTACTTTGCATGGAGCTATAAAGAGATGCCCGATTATCTCCTAATGTAGCAGTCCACAAACTAGCAATAGACCCTAACGCTAACCCTATCAAGCAAGCTCCTAGATGCATTAGAAATTGAACATGTCATTTCTGAAGTCAAGAAATTGATCGATGTTGGTTTCATCAGGAAAGAAAAGTACCCTACCTGGTTAGCTAGTGTCGTGTTAGTTAAGAAAAAGAATGGCCAAATTCACATATACGTCGATTTTAGGGACTTAAATAAGGCATGTCCTAAGGTTGAATTCCCACTTCCTATACCAGAGTTAATGGTGGACATCATCATCTCAAGATATTCTCCTTCATGGATGGGTCATCCAGCTACAACCAAATCAAGATGACCGAGGATGAAAGAAACCGCTTTTTGAACCCCATCAAAATCTATTGTTATAAAGTCATGCCTTTCATTAAAATGCTACATACCAGGCCATGAATTAGATCTTCAACGAACTCATTCATCATCAAGTTGAATGTTATGTCGATGATCTAGTAGTCAAAAGTAAAGAAATGGAAGACCATTTCTTTGACTTGAGAGTAGTTTTTGAATGGTTAAGATAATACAACCTCAAAATGAACTCAAGTGTCATTGGAGTATTTCAAGTTCCTATTTTGTTGTCCCATTAATGGGAACAGAGATAGCCTAGGAAAAGATCAAAACCATCTTAGAAATGCCACTTATCCTTTACACTATTGCATTGGACGACTCCCTTGTAGCTTTGTTGGCTCAAACCAATGATGAAGGGAAGGAGAACACTCTATACTATCTCAGCCATCATCTAATCCCTACTGAAGCAAACTACCCACCTATTTAGAAATATTTCTTAGCTTAATCTTTGCATCCCAAAATTTATGGCATTATATGCTTTCTCATAAGGTGAACTTGATTTCAAGAATTAATCCACTGCAGTATCTCATGACACGGCCTACGTTATTTGAATGGTTGGCATGTTGGTCTATGATTTTCTCACAGTTTGATATTACATTCATAGCCCTCTATGTCATGAAAGGATAGGCACTAACGCATTTCTTAGTAGCACACCCACTTCCTATAGATTCCTCGCTTAGTGATAATCTCCCTGATGAACAAATCATGAACTTAGGGGAGATTGAAAATCTCCATTGGGAGATGTATTTTGTTGGTGCGATTTTCTTTCAAAAAGAAGAAGAACCCATCTACTCTTCCAGAAAGGCAGGGAATCATCCTCTAACTCTAGACCATGATGTGATGAGATTCTCATACTATCTCTCCAATCCATGCACCAACAATGAAAGTATGAGGCTTTGACTGGGAGTTAGCTATTATAGTGTGTCAAAAGCATCAACATCTATGGGATTCTCAACCGTCATCAACCAGATTGTTGGATTCTATAAGATTCTAAAACCTAAGCTTTCAGTACCACATGTACACCATGAAGCTGTTGGCCCAAATCCTTGAGGTCACCATCTACAAGGTCCCTCAAGGAAAGAACGCAATAGCAGATGCTTTGGCCAAACTCCCCAAGGAATTGGCATGTCTGGAAGATGAGTTCATTCTAATAAGGGTCCAAAATAGACAAGTCATATCCCTTATTGACACCAACTCGAGAGAGACTTTCTTGAAGGGAGGTTGTCATTGCCAATAAAGATGAGGAGCTGGATTGAGGCAACCATTCATAGATTACTTGAACATAGGCAAACTACCTCAAGAGAAATTACAAGCCCATCGAAAAGCAGAGCTCTCTATGCTCTCATGGATGGCACCTTGTATTTTTTGATGAAATGTGGTTATGCTATTTAGACAAACATGAAGTCCGAAAGATCATGATCGAGGTACATTCATGTCTATGCGGAGTGCATCAATCTAGTCCAAAGATGAAAGTAAAGATCAAGATACTAGAATACTATTGGCCTTCGATGATCATAAATTATATGAACGTAGCTAGGAGATGCCACCAGTGTCAAGTACATGGTGTGGTCCTACATTAACCTCCCAATATTCTACATCCTACATTGGCCTCATGGTCATTTGAGTGTTGAGGTACCGACATAGTGGGTCCTATCGATCCTCCTTCTTCCAAGGGTCATTGGTTCATCTTAGCTGCCACCGACTACTTTTCCAAGTGGGCAATCCCGCTTAGAGAGGTCACAGCTCAGCATGTGCTCTAGTTTATTAGGAACCATATTGTATATAGGTTTGGGGTGCCTCGATGAATTATATCTGATAATGGTACTGCATTCAAAAGCACCAAGATCAATAGCTTCGCTAGGAGACATAGTATAGATTTGAGATATTCCACCATCTACTATCCTAGGAAAATGGCCTAGTAGAAGCATTCAACAAAACTCTCATCCAGATACTAAAGAAGACACTCGATGATAACAAGAGCAAGAGTAGAGCTAGTTGAAGCCTTGTGGGCATACCCACATACAATCCAACTCAATCTATCTAGTTTTCCTTAATGTATGGGTCTGAAACTGTTCTACCATTAGAAGTGCAACTTCCATCACTAAGGATAACAATAGGTAGTAAAATCACTATAGAGCAGAATGCCAAGTTGCTGTTAGAAGAGCTCAAAGGTTTGGAGGAGAGATGCATACGGACATGTCAGAACCTTAAGTTGTACAAAGCCAAATGATTCAAGCTCACAACAAGCTAGTCCGCCTTAGAGCTTTTCAAGTAGGATAGCTTATTTTAGTTCTAAGGAGACCAATTGTTGCCCATGAAAGATGGGAGGCAAGTTCAAACCCACTTGGGAAGGCCCTTTTGTCATAGAGAAGGCCTACCAAGGAGGATCTTATCAACTTATTGATTGTAAAGGGGAACACCCGATGCTTCCAATTAATGGGCTCATTTTAAAGAAATACTAACATAAAATCATGTTTGAAAATATTATCATCAAAATTCTATTCCAAATCATCAAAATATTCTCTTCATTCGAAGCGTTGTTTGCTTGTTTGTGAATCCGCCCCGACTTGTTTAGGGTAGGTGTAAGAGAACCCAAGAAGCATCATATCCTTCTTTCACAACATGAATACAAATTAAACATGATTCCCTAATGCTACTAGAATAGGTGAGAACCCAAGAGGCATCCTATTTCAACTAGCATGGCTAAGTTGGGTATAAGAGAACCCAAGTAGCATCCTTTCTTGGTGGAATCACCATGGCCCCTTTCATCAACTTTAAGCATGTTTTAGAATAGGTGTAAAAGAACCCAAGCGGCATCCTATTCCCTCTAACATAGCACAAACACATATCTTTTGTCTTGGGCTATTGTGATGTCGGAGCAAGTCCCTTGTGGCACCACTCATTAGTTGTTAGGTCGGGCTGACATGCTACCTTGCTAGTGTGTCACCCCAATGGTCATTTGTGTGGCAGATGTAAGTCACCGTGCTTTCTTCCTGACTTGACCATTACAAACCAATGAGCTCCTTGTTAGTTTGGTAGGCCTCACTATGCAGCCAATAAACTACCTCATGTTGGCTTTATTTAAGAAGTTGTAAGCCTATATGCTTTCTTCTTGAACTAGCCACCATGCACTGACTAGATAAGGTATATTTAAGGCTTAGGATAAGTCCCCCTGTGGCTCTTTTCCTCTCAACCACATTTGAGTTGATATAAGTCCCCCAATGGCATTCACTCGAGTGCCTAAGTCGATTGCACTGTTGAGTCAAGACAGACTATCCGAATCGGCCTCCATAGGAGGATGTGAGTCCACGATGCTTTCTTTGTAGGCTAATTGATGCAAATCGATTAGCACCTTAGGTTGGTTGATGTTTACTATGCTGACAGTGACTCACTGTGGATACACCACTCTTGATAGATGTGAGTCCCCACACTTTCTCCTTGAGTTGGCCACAATACCTATAGATATTTTCTTCCATGGTTTTGGATAAAGCCCTTATGGGCCTCTCCCTGTGAACTCTACTTGGATCACATCCTTGACCCATTTAGACACTACCCGGGTTACTTTGCATTGGACAATCCCCTTTCCTAGTAGTTCACCCTGTGTTGGAGAATTCATTGAGATGCATTGATTCTTCCTTGGTTCAAGAATTTGAGATAGGCCTGGCTAATATGAGCTCCTTTTTAGTATGATCCTCACAACCAATGGTTCCATGATAAACAAACAAACAAACAAACAAATTTATTTTCTTGTGGATTAAGAATTCAAGTCCCCAGCAGCCCCTTTCCCAAGCATCTATCTTTGGGGCTAGAGAACTCCTATAGGAATTACACTACACTTAAGTTGAGATAAGTCCTTTGTACTCTCTATAGTAACTAAGGTCGGTTCAACTATTTTTCCACAAATAGATTGCCATCATTTTTTTCTTGGAAGATATCTACTACACATTCTTTTCTAGCATGGCTATCGCAAACTGACGGGTAGCCCTAGGTTGGATCGACATGTTACCTTACTAATATGTCTCCTCAGTAGCCTTTTATTTAGTAAAGATGTGAGCCCCTATGCTTCTCTAAACTAGCCGCTGCAAACCGAAAGGCACCCCTTTAGTTGGATAGTTCTCCCCTCGGTTAGGAAGCTACTCCCTTTGGATTGGTAAATCTAAGGTAGGCCAAGGCTGACATGCCCCCACTTAGTGCAGCCCATCGCAAACCGATGGGATCCATCAAATACAATTAAAAAAATAAAATTAATTTTGACTATCTTTGAGTTAATTTAAGTCCCCCAGAGGCATTCACTCAGTAGTTAGCCTAAGGTTGGGTTTGACCCGTTTCCTCACCAATTGATCATCCTAGTGACTGATCCCTACTTTCGAGGATATAAGTCCACTACACTTTCTTCCTAAATGTCAGACAAGAAAGGCAACCCTTTGGTTGGATAGTCCTACTATGTGGTTGGTAAACTATCCCTTTGGACTAGTAAATCTGAAGTAGGCCAAGGCCAACATGGCCCCTACTTAGTGTGATCCATCACAAACCGACAGGGTCCATCTCAAAATTCAAAATTTAAAATCTAAAATAAAATCAACCAACCTCCCCTACTGGAGTCAAATTGAACAATCAAATCAATCAACTTCTCCTCAGCGAGATGCAAAATCAACCCTACCCTAGTGGAGTCAAATCTATCGAATTAAATCAATCATCTTCTCCTCAATGAGATGGAAATCTTTCCAATATCCCTAGTGGACTTAATTCAATTTAACCCGAACTGTCCTTAGTGGAAGGTTCACATTTTATCCCGTGATTCCAAATTCTAATCCCTGATTTAACAACTCTTATCCTCAATGGATAACTTGAGCCTTTTCCCTAGTGGAAAGCTCACATACTCAATCTAGTGGATTCATCCTTTACTCTCTTATGTTTTCACATAAGTAGAGTCACATTACACTAAGCTCTTGATTTCTACACCTTGAGTTTAGAGTAGATATTTCTACTAGTGCTTGTGATCATTCGACATTGTTGATCATTGTACCTCCCACACCACACCAATTGGGCGCCCTTTGTTGACCTCACTTTTGGAGTGATCTTTCAAATTCTCCATCTTAGACATAAGGACTCTTCTAAACACTAGTAGTTCCTTAGTCTTAAGATACTTCTAGTGATTAGGTGAACACTTAACCTAACCTTAGAGACTTAGAAAAGTTAGCCATAGGAATAGGTTATGCCTTAAGGGTTTTAGGAAGACTTGCCTACCCTATAGCTTAAACCCAAATCCTTGCTTCCTTCTTTCAAGTCAAACTTCAAACTCAAATCTTAAATCAATTCCAACACAATTCATTTTCAAATCTTAAACCAAATCCAAAACCTTTTCTAAGCCCTTTGATTTCATCTTAGGGACTTAGCACAAATCAAATCTTAAATCAATTCCAACTCAATTGATTTTCTCAAATCCTAAATAAATTCCAACTCAATTGACTTTCTAAAATCATAAATCAATTTCAAAACTCAAATCAAGAATCAATTCCACATGATCAATTCCAAATCCAAAATCTTTCCTAAGCCCTTTTGATTTCATCTTATGGACTTAGCTCAAATCAAATCCAAATCACTCCAAACTCAAAAGATTTTCTCATAACCCATTTATATTCTCATTTATATTCACAAATATAAATGAAATATAAATTCAAATAACCAAAACTAAATTCAAAACTCAAATCCAAATCTAACCAAAATCCAACTTATACTCTTTCAAGTCAAATCCTTGAACTTTACCAAACCATTATCAAATCAATCCAAATCCTTGGATTTTCTCTTCAAACAATCATTCCTTCATTCACATGCCCAAATATAAACATAAACTACAATCATCAAACCAAAATCAAACTAACCCAAATCAAACCCTTGTTCATCCTTTGAACTTGAAATTGTCAAATGAACCAAAACCCATTTGACTCTAAATCATTTGCAAATTTATATTTCAATCAAAAGTCCATATATGACTTCAACCAAACTTGAACCATGCTTGATCAAGCCAATTGACCCACTTAGGCTCACTTGACCCAAAGTGACCTAAAGGACCTTTTTGAGCCAAATTCTAATCCAACCCAAATTGGATTGAACTAAGCCCATCTAAGCCTCCCATTGTGAGCAACGATCATCCTAAGATGATCAATCACTCAAATTTGGTCAAACCAAGTCAAACCTAGCCTTTGACCAAGTCAACACTTAGCCCAAATGAAACCTAAATAATCCAAAATTCATTATAAGACAAATTGATTGAAACCATTGATCTAAACCAGTTCATAATGAATGATTGAAATTGACCAAGCCATTAATTGGGCCAAACCAAACCTAATTGGTCACTTGACCTAAGTTGGCCCAAGTTGACATAAAAAGTCAAAATGGATCAAATCTTGATCTAAGCAATTAATTGCCAACAATGGGTCAAACTCATTCTAAATTGATTACTGAACTTGACCAAAGCTTCAATTGGCCAACTAGACCCAACCTAGCCAATTGACCATGAACCCAACTTGACCTAAAAGGTCAAATCAACTTGAAATCAAACTAAACCAAAATTGATTGAAACCAAAGCTTGCAATACATTTCAAATGATCAACCAAGCCTAAACCAACCCATGACCCAAATTAGGTCAAATGAGTCAAATTGGTCAACTTGACCCATTTGACCTAAATGAACCTAAATGAACCAAAACCAAAATATAAACCAAATTGAACCAAACCAATGATACCCATAGGCTCCAAATGATCATTTGAACTTGATCTAATCGTTGACCCAATTTGACCAATTAGACAACCTAATAATTTGACCCAACTTGACCTAAATGGGTCAAATTGAACCAATTCAAACCAAATGAACTCCAAATCACTTGAAATTTTTCCCAACCTATTTTTGAATCATGGCCAAATAGCCACTTTACCCATAGGTTAAAGGGTATCTTATGACCAAATTCACTTGGAATTTGGTCATATTATTTCTCAAGGACACCTGGCATCCTTCTAGTCCTCCACTTGGACACCAAGCAGGGTGATGAACATGACCCAATGTCCTTGGGTTTTCCATGACCCAACCCAAGGAAAAACTGACTCGTCTAATGGGAATTGAGCACTTGGATCACCCAATACACTCACCTAGCACATGGACACCCACTCTCCTTCTCTCCACTACCTAAAATAAATCACATGGGATGCTAAGAAGTATGAACTGACCAACCAATCTCAGCAATTGAGCTAAAATGGAAACTCTACTCTTCACCGTCATCCAAGGAGGGGGAGATATACTCCCCCTCATTCCCACTCAAATGAGAAGCACTGATTTCAACTAAGCTCTAGGAATCGAAACCAAGCAGTCCTAAGCTTCCTAAATCCATTTCAAAGCTTCCTTATTTTCTCCTTCTTGGTTTTTCTCAAGGCTTAATCGGGGAGGTGAAGTGAAGATCCAACCCATCCAATTCTCCACCAAACCCAAATTAATCTTACAAGCACCATCAAGGGACCTTGAGCTCAATCAAGTTATTTCCAAAGTCACCAAGCCAGGAAGGAGGACTTTGATTAAAGATTTCCATTGAAGGGGAGCTAACCTAGCCATCCACCCCAAATCAAGACTTGATACCTTCAATAGGCTTCATCTCTACTAGATGAAGCTACCTCCTCCGTGGAAGAAGGTGATAGCCTGAGGTATTGCTCAAAATCAATCTTAGGATAAAAATTACTTGGTCCTCTATGAAGGAATTTGTAATGACTTAAGATCTTGACCGTTGGATTCATTGCTTCTGCTCTTTCAAAGGTGTGGAGTGAGTTTGAACTCCATCTAAGCTCGAGTGGGCTCGGATCCAGTAACGATCGATGGATGACATCCATCTCTCCCTGCTCGAGAGAAGATAGATCACACACCATCCATTATGCATGATTGGAATAGATGGTTGTGATTAAATCATGATAGATCTTTATCTAATTTAAGCCTAAACTTTAGGATTAATCGTAATCATCCGATCTTAGATCGGACGGCCTGTGGAGAAAGCACGTCCACCACCGACTGACTCAACCACGGATGTGATAACTTAAATAATCTATCCCGTAGCACCACATGGAAAGCATGCCGTCACCGCCATGTGGCATGGGATTAGGGCTTAATTATTTTAATTAATTCATTTTAATGCTAAAACTTTCAAAATTCATAACTAATATAAAAAATCCAAAAATACAAGCTCAAGCTCATTTTAAAGATAACTGTAAGGAATAATATAAAATTAAAATTAATTAATTTTGAATAATAATTTTCACTCAATTTGGTTTTAAGAATTAGGTTAATTACTCTTTAATTACTTTAACAATTAATTCCAAACTTTCTAAGGTTAATTAGTGGGATGACCTCTGCCTCCCATGATTTTCTTGGAATTTATTGTTGGATTAATTAGGGGAATTGCTTAGTTCATTCTTAATCCCTCTCTTAACTAAATAAATGATTAATTAATCTATTAAATAGTGATAAATTCATTAATTAAGTTTATTAACCATCACTAAAAATTGAATGGACTTATGGAATGAGATTAGGATTTCTTTTCCAAATCTTTTCCCTAAGTTTATTTCATTTGGATAAATATTTAATTAATTTGCAAATTAATCAATAACTTAATTATTTCATTAATGGTTCAATTAATCAAACTCAAAACTAAATCACTCCAAAACTTAATCACTTAATCTTGGGTAGATTCTTAGGAGTTTAATAACCTAAGAGACTTCAAAGGAAATTATAATCAAACTACATGTGTAGGATGTTTATGAAAGTACATAATTAAACCATTTAGCCTAATTAATCAATAATTGTGAGCCAATTGCATTAGGCCTTTTTATTTCTTAGGTGCATTACTGATTTAAATTTCATGTGGTTGCATATCATATGTTGGCTCATAATTACTTATTTAATTATGTTAAAGTGGTGTAGGTAAGGGGTAACTAATGAATTTAATTCACACCTTAACCTAAACAAAACATAAAATCAACCTAATTGGTCTAAAAATTAAACTAAACTAATTCACACATGAGGAAAATAGGTTGAGACCAGGAAACCTTTCTCATATTTTCTAAGTCAAATCAAATTCAAAAATAAAAATCTCCTTAAAGAATTTTGATTCACTTTAAATGATCTTATTTTCATAGGATTGTCTTTAAGAATTAATTAGGGTGAATGAAGTCATATGCTTACATCACTTTATTTCTTTCCAAGCATGCTAAATGTTATTTTCCATATGAAAATATGCATTCATCTCTTTTAAAAAATAAATTAAATAAAATGTTTCCTTTTACGTCAAATTGCATGTGTTGGTTAAAATTAAGAATATGAGTTGCTATTATCAATATTAAACAAAAAATTATTTGAATACTTATAAAAAGATTATGAATGAAGTGATGCTACATATAAGTACTTATAAGCTTGCTTGTGATTATAGCATAAGATGTGTTTTATGTTGTTTTCTTCTCTTCTCTTAACATGGACTTGTATAGGATTTGCAAAATGTATAGTTCATTTTAAAAGAACATAACACTATAAATCTATTCCTATGCACTCCTATGTTATGATTTCTTAAGAAGGAGCCTCACATTACACATGTAGATTATACAACAAAATCAAACACAAAAAATCATTTGCATGATTCTTCATCCATTTATTTCTTTTGTACATTTACATGTATTTAAGAAAAGTGGTATATTAGTCCGGACATCTCTGTGAGGCTTTAAGTAGCCCTATGTAGGTCTTGTACCTTACACCCCTAGTGTAGAAAATAATGATGTCATACTCACTTATGCCTTTTATACATGTGAATGTGCATTATGTTAATGGATAAAAAATCCCTCCTTTCTATATAATAAAGACTTGCATTCATGGAATATCCAAATTTTCAAATCATATCTCTTAGCATTCATCATCAAGATGAGCTAAAAATTTGCATTGCATGTATAGGTATGCTTAGGATTTATTCATGTGCATGGTATACATGGTGGAAAGAAATAAATGGTTATGTTATGTGGTAGTAATTCACCTTAATTAATCCTAGGATATCTTTCTTAATAAATAGAACTATTTAGAGCAAATCTAAACTTAGGGTTAATTAAAACACATAATAAAATATTCACTAAAGAAAAATCATTAATAAATCTACCTTAAAAATTACTTAAGGTCGGGATGAAAGAGAAGTTCTCTTATATTTTCTTCTCTATATAACATTTAGTAACTAAGCATAGTTTCAGTTCAACCAAATTAAATCACTAACTAAAATTGATAAATAAACTAAATCACTTAAACTAAAACCACTCTCTAAATTAAATATCTCATACTT
Organism: Cymbidium sinense; assembly: GCA_021442155.1. Lineage (NCBI taxonomy): Eukaryota > Viridiplantae > Streptophyta > Magnoliopsida > Asparagales > Orchidaceae > Cymbidium > Cymbidium sinense. Next base: position 189,639,496 of record CM038217.1, read on the forward strand.
AGAAAATCTCAACCTTATAGCCTAGCTAAGACATGCCACACAAGCCTTAAATGGCATAGACATTAGGCTAAGTCACCATTTTGAGCTCTATGTTAGGGCGGTGCATGGTTTGATGCCTAATTTTATTTTGTGATGTAATGTTTTTAGACTAGATGCTCGGGTGCATGTGCAAAGACTAGATGTTAGGCTGATATTAGTCTAATCATGCTTTTTGTAGGGGGTTGTGCTTGAGGGACACTATAATAAAAATATAAATTTTTTTGCTATGCATGTTGCTTATACCCGTAAGCATAACCCAAATTAGGATAGGTGGACTTGGTTACCCATTTGTGGAGTGCTAAGTCCACATTATTCATATAACTTCTTGGGTTGTGTGGTATGTTTAGCTAATCTCTATTTTGCAGGTTTAGTTAGATTTATCTTTCACATTTTAATATAAATTTTACAATTGAAATTTGGAATGAATGTTATGGGAGAATTAAGGTGAGCATTGGTCATAAGACCATGTCTTATGTATCATGTAAAGCCTTGGAGAAAACTACATCTAAAGTCAAATCAAAAGGAAGGAAAATGAAATGAAGAAAGAAAGAAATAAGAAGAAAGGAAGAAATAAAGAATGAAGAATGAAGACTCCCATAACATGAATTTCTAAATTGTAATTATTCATTTGTAATCAATTGTATAAGGGTAGAGCTTACTCGACATTTCTTTTGGTTATGTGGTACCCAACCACACCGCCTTTGATCCTTTTGCTAATTTTATAAATTGATTGATGTTTTGTTTATGATTGTGTAATTAGGATGGCATGATTTTCCTAGTTTTTAATTTGATTTGATTTTGAATGGACTGGATGTGATTAGGCTCTTAAGAAAAATAAATTTTCTATCCAATTAATCAACTCAAAATTAAATTAAATAACTCATAACCTCACCTAAAAAGCCTAGGACATAAATCAAGATAATAAAAGATTTAGCAACCCCTTAGTTGGATGTTGTATGTCTCACATCATGCATAAAACATATTGCCTCATTCTTGCTAATGGTGGCTTCCACCTTTGCAGAAAAATGGCTTGACCTTTGAGAGCCATGGTGGAAACACACCTCCTTCATTCGATTTTGGCCCATAACCAATTTCTCATGCATTAGGCATATGAAATATCATAGCTGTCAAATAAAAATGTCCAAAATTAAAATAAAACTTTACAAAATTTGCATAGATTAAGTAATTTATGCATGCCCTTCATGATCTAGTCTCTTTGGGAGTGTGTTTAAGGACTTAGTCTCCTTTCTAAATAAACAACAACCTAGCTATCAAAAGCATAAGACTTGCCTACATGTATTTAAAATGTAGGAAGAGTTAGTTGGTGGCCACCCCATTGAAAGTCCAATGGGTGGTTTATCCTCTCTTATGGAGGTAAACCATATACCCATCTTTGCTTTAGATTTAGGTCATGCCTTGGCCCTCAAAGCTCCCTAGATTTAGGATCTGAGGTCGCTATTTCCCTTTGCGGGCTACAAGCATAAATCCTCACCTCTTAGGCATTTTCATGATCTCATGTTGTGGAATTATAAGCCTTAGATTTCTAATAAAAATTCAACTCAAACATATAATCCTTCTTAAATTTCAAAAATATAAAGCCCAACCATAGGCTAGTTTGGGAAGCTCACCAGGTTTCCTAGTATCATGAGCATCCCTACTCATCTCCCTTTGGTTTCAATAATAACTCCTCCTTTTGATCAATCCCACTTGATTTTCCAAAATAACAATTTATTGATAGTCCTATCTTTAAAATATTTTGAGACAATGATCATTTACCTTAATCGAGAGTATTATTAAGGAATCTCATTCCTTAAGATGTAATTAACTATGGGGGCTTGCCTCCACAGGGAACTTAACAAATTTGATTTAAATAAAACTTACTTTACTTTTCTATGTAAAGTAAGGGATAGATCTCTAGTACATTTGAAGACCCATTGCCTTTAGGAGTCCTCATTAGGTGATTAGGTCCATTGTAGGATGGTGACTTCTATCTCGAGATAGTACATCATTCCTCAATGTCGCACCCAATCACCCTAATGAGTACATATGTGGATCTACGTGGTGTCCCAATAATATACATACATTTTTTTTAGATTCCAAGTTTGAAAAATAAACACCACAACTTTATGAGGAGGTTATAAAATTTAGTTATGAGTGATTAGTTGGGTAGAAAAGTAATTTTTATCCTAAGAGTCTAATCACATCCAAGCCACACATTAAAGAATCAATCATTTAAGAAACTATGAAAAGCATACCACCCTAATGCACAATTTAAACATAACATCAAACAATTATGTAAACTATAAAAAAATAAAAGGCCAAGTCTGTACCAGATAAAAGAAAGATGGGTAACTGAGGTCTACCCTTATACAACCTAGAATATGAAAGAATAATTATAATTATATTAAATTTTATGATGGTAATCTTTCTTCATATCTCCATTTTTGATTTAGTTCCTTCTTTGATTTGGAAGGTGCTTGCTACAATGGCATCACAGGGCACCCCAGAACAAAGCCTTCTAGCAACTTCATTCTAATCCCCATAGCACTAATCTAATTTCTATTACAAAATTACATTTATGTGGGAAAAGTAAATCTAACTACACCAAAATAGAGGTTAGCTAAATATACATATAATCCAAATTGTATTTATAATTTGGACTTAGCACCCTACACACATGGGTAATTAAGCCCTTCCTAACTTGGATATGCTTAAGGATTTAAGCAACCTGCAAAAAGAGCATTTACATTTATTTTTAAGCATTCCTTAAGCATAATCCCCTGTAGAAAATATGATTAGGCTAATATTTTCCTATCATCTAGTCTATGAAGCATACACCCTAACATCCAATCAAAAATAATACATCATAAAACAAAACATACATCACATCATACACCATCCTAACTTAGAGCTAGAAGTGGTGACTTAATTCTAATGTGTGTATTAAGGCTTGTGTGGTAAGTTTTGTTAGGCATTAGTGTTGTATTTTCTAAGTGTAGAAGGATTCAATTTAACATGAAAGGTTGATTTCACTTGAAGTATTTTTAATTGATTTGAGAATTTTAATTTGTGTTTTTGTTATTCATTACACTTAGCAACTAAGTGTAATAAAGAAAGGAAAAGAGGATTTCCCTCTTTCATCCCTACCTTAAGTCACTTTCTAAAGTATATTAATTTAATTTAGTTCTCTTTAGTGAATGGATTATTAAATGATTTAATTAATCCAATGTTTAAGTTCACTTTAAATAATCCTATTTAAAATGAAAGGAATCTTAAGATTAATTTAATTAAATTACTACCATATGACATATATTAAATCATTCCTTTCAATCACATGTAACATGCATATGATTTAATCCTAAGTGTATCTATACATGCAACATATTTTAGCACACTTAAATGATGAATGTAAGTGTATGTTTAGAATTTATATTTTATTTGATTGGATTATTTAAACATATTAATTTAAAACTTTATCCAAATTCTTATACAAAAGGCCATAAGAATTAAATTAAATAGGCATGTGTCATGTTAAACGAGGGAATGAGGTAATAAAATGACCTCCTTGGAGCTAGCTAAAGCCTCATATTCTTGATGTCCAGACTATATACCCATTTGCATTCAAATATATGTAAATTTGTATACATAAACATAGGAAGTAACCTCCAAATCATATGGCTAATTAATTCAGGTACATAGTTAATTATGAATGCATGCAATTTTAATGTAAAATGGGATTTTCATTCACTAATCACATATACATATACATGTATATACAGTACACGTCATTATTAAACTAGGGACGTGAGGTAATCAAATAACCCCCTTGGGGCAAACTAAAGCCCCAATTTCTCGGGATGTCCGGACTATATACTTGCTTTTCTTGGACACACATGGATGTGTACATAAATGAGAGGAAAAAACCATGCAAAGATTGTATTTTTTTATTGAATCATTTATATATATGAATTAAAGCTCTATCCAAATTCTAATGTTGAAATAAAAAAATGATATCAAATGGGTATGCCTTTGTTAAACTAGGGAAGTAAGTAATCAAATGACCTCCTTGGGGCTAAAGCAGTGTTCGAGATGTCCAGATTATATACTCATTACCATTCAATCTTATATAAATCAACACATGAATTGAGGAAAGAGAACTCAACATTCATACACTTAAGCTATAAGCACATGCATTTCTTATGTATTTATAACTAGCATCATAACACATATTTTTATTCATTTATAAGCTTTTAAAAAATACATTTAGATTTAATAGTGATAATAGCCATGCATATTAAATTAAATCAACACATGCAAGCTTACATAAAGGAAATCCATTTTATTTTACTTGATTTTGAAAAGATGGATGCATGAATTCAAATGACATACCAAATTTAACATGATTGGAAAGAGGACAATCAAATATAAGCATGTGATTCATTCAACCAAACTAGTTCTTAAGGACAATCAAATCAAATAAGATTATTTAAAGCAAACCAAAGCTTCTTTATTAAGTTTTGGATTTGATTTGATTTAAAGATGAGAAGAGAAATCATCACTTGTTGTTTTAAACCCATTCCCACATTACTAATTTGATTTAATCTAATGAAATATAATTAAGTCACCATTAATTAGATAAAATAATTACCCATTACTTATGTCACCATAAAGTAATTAACTAAATAATTATGAGCCAACATGATATGCATGGGAAATAAACTTGCAATGATCCTAGGAAATAAAATGGGCCTAATGCAATTGGCTCATAATTAATAGTTAATTAGATTATCGGACTTAATTAATTAATCTTATGGTATTCCCACACATGTGGACTAACCATAATTTCATTAAACTCCTTTAGGTTATTAAACACCTAAAGATCTACCCCATGATTTAATTGATTGGTCTAATGTGATTGTGATTTAATTAATTAAATTAATTAATTTCATTTCAAAAAGGGTGAAATGAACTTGGGAAAGGGGTCCCAACCCTATTCCTTAGTTCACTTACTTGAATAATGATTAATAAACTTAATTAACCAATATATACTATTCATGGGATTAATTAATCATTAATTAACTTAAAAGAGTAGTTAAGGTTTAATTAGTCAATTTTCCTAATTAAGTGAGTAATAAATCCCAATGGGAGGCAGGTCATCCCATTAAATTAACCCATAAATTTTGAGATTAATTTCAATTAATTAAGGAGTAATTAAGCTAATTAATTATTATTAAAACTTTACTATTTAAAATTATTTAAGATCATTTTAATTAATTTTCCTCTGTAATACCTTTAAAATGAGTATTTATTTGGATTTATTTGATTTCTCTATGATTATTTTATGATTTTAGAAGTTTCAACCATTAAAAATGATTAGTTAAGCTTAATTAAAGCGTAATCCTATTAGCTCCATGTGGCACATTGACGTGGCAACTTTCCATATGGTGCCATGGGATTGCCTACTTAAAACTTATCATACTCAGCTCATATGTGGTGGTGGAGGACGTGCTTTCCCGTCTATCGTTTGATCTAAGATCAGACGGCTATGATTAATACCATAGCTTAATAGGATTAAATTAGATCGATCTAGCATATCTAATCATGATCATCCATTCGATCATGTTGAATGGATGGTGCGTGATCTAACATCATGAGAGTGAGGGAGAATGTAGTTCATCCACAATTGCTCACTTGATCTGAGCTTACCCGAGAAACAACTCCAAAAGGATCCCACACCTTCATAAAATCAATTGGAGGGGATCCAATGGTCAAGATCACACGGGATGAAAGCTTTCTTCAAAAATCTCCAACCCACTAGAGCTCAAGACCAACAGCTCAAAAGATTGAGAAAGCTTCATCTATTGGAGATGAAGCCCTGTTGAGCAGTAATTGGATCAATTCCTCGATGTTCACTCATAAGGCCATGAACCGATGTTTTGGAGCTCGACTTTGATCAAAGTCCCACTCTGAGAAGCTTGGGAGATGATTCGTATTGCTCAATGAGCCTAGGAAGGTGCAAAGTTAATTTGAGTTTGATGTAGAAATGGAAAAGTTTGAAATGAAGTGTCTTATTTGATGAAGGAATGGCATTTTTTTGATCGAGGAATGAGCTTGGGAGCTTAGGGAATGGCTCTAGGAGCTCATCTTGGGTATCTAAGGCTCTATAGAATGATTTTTGTGTGTTTTTGAGTTGAAATGAGGGGGTGTATACCCCACTTCCTCTTTATCGATGGTGGATAGGTTTGGCTTCTAATGGCGTATGATCATCGTAGTCATGGGTGGAGGAGGAGTTGGCTCAGCTTGGTGGCTGTCAAAGAGGAGTCATGGGTGTCCTACGGGTTTCAAATGCTCTGATAGGGAGGGTGAGGTGATTTCACCTCCCATGGGTTATGGCCTATGCGTCAGGTTGGGTAGTGTCCTAGGTGCCTAGGTGGACAATTAGGAGAGTACCAAGTTGCCAATGAATGGAAATGACCACTTACATGGATGATTTGTCTTATGTGATGCCCTTGACCCAAGGGTAGAATGATCATTTGGCATTGGATTTAATTTGAGTAGATTTGAAATGAGCCAAAAATGGGTTAGCTAAAATTTCAAGTCAATTGGAGTTGATTTGGTTAAGTTTGGCTCAATTTAACTTATTTAGGTCAAATTTGGTTAGGTTGAGGCAAGTTGACCAATTGGTCAAATTGGGTCAAACCAAGGGTTGGGTCAAGTTTATATGATCATTTGAGATGTTTTGGTTCAATTTGATTTGTTCAATTTGGCTTAGATTTTATTTTGGCTCATTTGAATTCATTTGGGTCAAATATATTAATTAAGTTGACCAATTTGGCCAAATTTGGCCAAATTGATTGGTTGGGTTAGTTGGTTTAAGATTTAGACTTTGGTTTCAATTAAATTAGATATGATTTTGATTTAGGCCTACTTGACCCTTTAGGTCAATTTGGGCTAAGTAGGTCAATAGGGTTCATTTGGGTCCAATCATGGCTTAGTCAAGTTCAACAATCAATTTGGAATGAACTTGAGCCATTGGTTGTAATTAAATTTAGTTTATATTTTTATTTGACACAATTTGGTCTTTTAGGTCAATTTGGTTAAACTTGGGTTAGGAGGGCCAATTGAATTTAGTTTGACTTAATTGAAGGTCAAGTCATATTCAAATATTGAATTTGATTTGGTATGAATCATTAGTTTCAAAGGATTTTGCATAGGTTACAATTTTTCTAGTTTGGATTCATATGAGTTAAGGGGTTGACTTGGTAAAATGACCAAGTTGACTTGGTTTGACCCAATTTATGAAAATTGATCAACTTAGGGTGATCAACAATCATGATGGGTGGTTTTGATGGGCTTGGTTCAATCCAATTTGGGTAGGATTAGAACTTGGCTCAAATAGGTCAAATTGGCCACTTTGGGTCAAGTGGACCAATTGGGTTTAATTGGCTTGATTTTGGGTTGAGTTTGATTTGGTTGAGTTTATATATGGATTTGGGATTGATATATAAATTCAATTGCAATTGGCTTGGGGTCAAATGGGGTTTGGTTCATTTGAACATTTCAAGTCAAAAGGGTTAAGTTGTGTTCGACTTGGGTTGATTTTGGTTTGGCTTGATGATAATAGATTTCATTTATACTTGTGAATATGATTGAAGGTATGATTGATTCATGAGATAAACAATTGAATTTGGGTTTTAGAATGAAGGAATTTGGTTAACGCCATAGAGTTTGGTCATGTGGCTTAGATTTGGATTTTGATTTGGTTTGATTTAGTTTTGATAATTTAAATGTATATATCATTTAAATTCGTGAAGATGATTAAAAATATGATTGATTTCTGAGAAAATCAATTAAGTGTGACTTTATTTGGATCAAGATTTAGCTAAGTCCCTGGGATAGGTCATATGTCTTAGGAAGGGTTTTGATTTAATTTGATTTAGTTTGATTTAGTTTTGATCATTTGAATGTAGATTTGATTAATATTTAGGAAGGTGATTGAATATATAAATTGATTATAAGAAAATTAATTGATTTTGGATTGATTTGGATTAAGATTTGGCTAAGTCCATGGGATAGGTCATATGGCTTAGGAAGGGTTTCATGTTTGGATTTGATCATGGGCTTCAATCATTTATTTGGAATTTGGATTTGGATTTGAATTTGATGTTTGAATTGAACTTGAGGTTTGGTTTGAGAAGGTGAACATGGATTGGATTTGGCTTGTAGGGTAGGTGAATTATCCTAATCCCTAAGGCATAATATAATCCAGTGGTTAACCCTTCTAAGTCTTTAGGCTTAGGTTAAGTGTTTATCTAACTGTTTGAATTATCTTATGACTAAGGAAGTCTTAGTGTCTAGAAGTCTCCAAAATCTAAAATGGGAAGATTTAATCGCACTCCAATAGTGAGGTCAACAGGACTTAGGCTTCATAGTGTTTCCCTTGGAGATAGATGATTAGAAGACTGAAGCCAAGTTTCACATTATAGACTCAAATACATCTTTTAATGCTTTGCTTGGGAGACCATGGATACATGAGAATAACATAGTTCCATCCTCTCTACATCAGTGTATGAAGTTCGTAAGAGGTGGCATCGTCTACTGTGTTGAAGGAGATCTCAAGCCATTTATAATTCACTAGGTCGGCATATATGAGGATGTGTCTTACTACCTCCCTCAAAATCAATAAGCCTATTCTCATGAACTTGGCCAAAGTTTAAAAATAAAAGAGAAACAAAAGAAAATAAGAAAAAGTAAAGAAAATAGAAAATGAAAAAAAATAAAAGGGTGTAAAAATAGACTTGGAGGAGGAAGTGGAGCTCTACATTTGATTCCACTCACAGTTTGTTACTCCATTTGAGCATATGGGTAGGATGACCTGATCTCCACCAGGCAGAGGAAAAGGAAAGTTCAGAGGCAGTCTCAGGGGTGGAAAACCTCCTTATTGGCCACCCAATAGAAGATATGTCCTAGGTACCAGAAGTATACCTACTATCCATATAGACATAAAATCTAGTTCATAGGATGAGTCTTATATGGTTAGCATGCCAGCCAGCTCTTCTCAGTAGTAATTCCATTAGAGGTGACACTTGAGCCATATAGCGATGAAGACCGAGCTCCAAACTAAAGCATAAGTGTATCCAAGTCTATATGTGAAACAGTTAGGCATCAATTGGGAACCTTAGCTCTAACCCTACTTTCCTCTCAAAAAGCTGAGGGTTTGGTAGTTAAGGAAGCCCCTAAGTCATCCATGTGAAGACTCGTGAGGTTCTTTGGGAGCATCATCCTCAAGTCATGAAGTTGATGTAGAACTTGAGAATTATTCATATAAATATTTAATAGAATTAAATTTTGATTGGCACTTTCCTTGTGTTCATAATTTAGCAAAGAAAGGGTTAATCCCACGTACTTGGTCAAAGCATAAGTCAAACTACTCCAAAAGAATATGGAAGAACAAATGTGAAAGCTCTTAATGAAGATGTGGACTAGGATTCGGTACAATAGGTCCAATCAATGATGATGATTATTGCATAGTCAACACCAATCATTTGGAATCTGATAGATTCTTTTCAAATCACATTAACTCAGCAAGACCACCTTCAGCAAGACCACCTTCAGCAAGAGTGTCACAACATTTATACCAAGAGGTCCAATGTATTCTTTTAGAAGAATTATTAGAACCCTAGAAGAATTTGTTAAGGAGCGCTCAATTCTGTTAATGGTAGAATTGGTCAGTAACATTGTTCGAATGAGATATAAAGGCATGGAGTTAAGGGTGCTCTTAATCAAAGTGAGCCTCCCACCAAATGAGAGTAAATGGAATTCCCAAACAGAAATTTTATTAGAGTTTTTTGGATTAGCTCATCAAAGAGATATGATCTTTTCTGACCTTTAAAAAGTGGAGCACCAAGATATTTAATAGGAAGTTGTTGTTGCTGAAAATTAGTAATTCTCAAGATTTGGTTGATCCTATTACTAAGAATTTTAGAGGAAGGAATGAAATAACTTTTACCTTCATTAAGAAAGAGACCACTTTCGTTACTAAATTTATTTAAAAGATTCTTAATAGTTTTAATGTGATGAATAGGTGAAAAAAGATTATGAAGGCATGAAAACTAAGATGGGAGACTGACCACCAAAGAATGAATCGATTCATGCTATTGAGAATACTACCAATCTCGTGTGATTCAAACTAAGCAAGTTGTCATCATTAGTAACGAGATGGAATCAAGTGTGAGTTAGAGAGAGCTTCTAAGGAAGGATTGTTGTTTAATAAGTTTTTAAAATGTGTATGACAGAATCTTTAATATCATTATTATTAGATATCCAGCTGCCATTATTATTTTTAATTTTTTTAATAGAGTTTAAGGCTTTCTTTTTTTTTGAAAAGATCATAGAAGTACCTGGTATTTCAATCACCATCAGTAATATGTTTGCTAGCATCCTTTTGCTGCCAGTAGGTTTACTCCATATTTTGAAAATTAACCAAGTTATCTTTAGCTTCATTCAACTCCTCAAGTTTAGTAGAATCAATCAAAACAACATCTTCAAGAGAACAAACCAATTGTTCCATATTTTTGAGATTAACAAAGATATTTTTAAAATGATGCTTGTTCCACCAATTTAGGTTTTGTTTAAGCCTTTTAAGCTTAAGCCAGAGGAAAATCATGCCCTTAACAGAATTATCCAAATGAAGAGGAGCCATCCAGTTAATGGATACAACATTGAAGAAATCAATGTGTTGGATCCACATATTTTGGAATCTAAAAGAAGTTGGGGAGGATAATCTACTGGAGGGATTTTGGACTTTTTTATTTAGTTTAGGTTTATTTCTTTATTTTAGGCTTAGGTTTAGTTTATTTATTTAGGTTTAGGGTTTATTATTTAGGGTTTAGGGTATAAGGTTTAAGGTTTACTGTTTAGGGTTTAGGGTTTTTAAGGTTTAAGGTTTAGGGTTTAGGGTTTAGGTTTTAGGTTTAGGGTTTAAGTTCTAGTTTATAGTTTAGGGTTTACAGTTTAAGGTTTAAAGTTTTTTTTGGAGAACAAATTAATATTCAACATTTATTCTTTTCAATTTCATCAACCATGTAACACACCAGGTTCTCTAAGACACAAGAGACGACATAGATAAAAAATGAGTACACATGCAGAAAATCAAAAACCCCAAATAAGTAGAACTGTCTCTACTATAAAGACATTATTCCATCAGATTTGTTGGTCATTAGTTTTCCTAATTTCCATCAGAACCACCCTCACCTCTTGAGTAGTGGGATTCGCCATCATATCCCTGATGTCTTCCTTTTTCACCACCACGACTATAACCTCCATCGCTATGAACACCAACTCCATATCCACTAGCACCTCTAGATCCCCCACCACCACTATGATAACCACCGCCACCACCTTCACATCCACCGCCTCCACCTTCACCTTCATTGCCAGATCTACATTGAGCCTAGTTGATGGTGATGTTCCTGTCGTCAAGGTTTTGTCTATTCTTATAGTTTATAGTTAGTTTAGGGTTTAGGGTTTAAGAATTAGGCTTTAGGGTTTAGTGTTTACGATTTAGGGTTGTAAGTTTTAGGGTTAGGGTTTAGGGTTTAGGGTTTAGGGTAGTAGGTTTTAGGGTTTAGGGTTTAGGGTTTATGGGGGTTTAGGGTTTAGGGTTTAGGTTCATCATTTAAGGCTTTTACGCCATGGTTTTAAGGTTTAGGGTAGAGTTTATGGGAAGGTTTAGGGAGGTTTGTTAGTTTAGGGTTTAGGGGGATTTAGGATTCAAGATTTAGGATTTTTAGGATTTAAGTTTAGGATAGCATGGTTTAGATTTTAAATGAAGAAAAGGTTTAGGTTTATTTAGTTTATTTTATTTATTTGAGTTTATTCTATTTTATTTAGGTTTATTTTTATTTTATTTAGTTTATTTTATTTATTTTAGGTATATTTATTTTAGTTTAGGTTTTATTTTAGATTTAGGTTTAGGTTTATTTTTTAGAAGTTTATTTTGATTTTATTTTAGGTTTAGGTTTTATTTTTAGGTAGGTTTGGTTTTATTTTATTTTATGAGGTTTAGGTTATTATTTTGGGTTTATTTTAGGTATTATTTTTAGTTTAGGCTTAGGTTTATTTTAGTTTATTTTATTTTATTTAGTTTAGGTTTAGGTTTAGTTTATTTAGTTCAAAGAAGTATATTAATGTTTATTTTAATTTATGTTTAAGTTTATTATTTTATTTATTTTAGGTTTAGGATTTTTTAGAGTAAGTTTATTTTAATTATTTTATTTTGGGTAGGTTTAATTTTTAGTTTTATTTCATTTTACTATGTTTAGTTCTATTTTTATTTTATTTTATAGGGTTAGTAGTTATTGGGGGTAGTAGTAGGGAGTGTATTATGAAGGGCCTTGGGTTATTTGAAAGGGTAGTAGGGTTTAGTCAGGATTAGTGTAAGGGATTAGTTTAGAATAAGATTTGGTTAAAGTAGTCAGATTAGGTGTTTAGGGAGATGCTCAGGAGTTTAGGAGAAAAAGATCAATTTAGGGTGGTAGTTTATTTAGTTTGATTGATAGATTAATGATATGGTGAGTAGGGTATAGATTTAGATGTAGTAGTTAGTGAGAGATTAAAAGGGAAAAGTGTAGGTTTATAATAGTAGGGTTTGATTAGTGGGTTTAGGGTCTGGGTTTAAGGTTTAGGTTTAGGATTTAGGGTTCAAAGTTTTTTTTTTAAAATTAAGTAAAGTGGTAGGTTTAGGTTTATTTTATTTTTTAGGTTTATTTTTTAGTTTATTTTTTATAATATTTCAAGAAACCAAGTGGAATTTATAGGAAGCTAAAAATTTCAATAAGTTGAAATAGATCGTACAAACTATCACAAGAGTTTTTCACAAAAAAAATGATTGAGAAACTTTGATGTGAAAAATAATGTCCAAAGACTAATCCGCCAAAAAATATAAATTGCAAAGAATAAATAGATGGTGAAGATAGCATGAACAACTAAAAAAGGATTAAGATCAAGAAAACAAACTCAAGTAATTTGAGAAAGCTTGCATAGTTGAAGATGTTGAAGCTTCCACACCAAGGATTTGATCTTGCAATATGTGGAGAACACTTGGAAGGAAAATCTAAGAAATTATCTCTTAGATTTGCTGGAGGGATTTTGACTTTGAATGAGGAATATTTTCATGAAGAGAATGAGGGCTATTTATAGGCAAGAAGGTAATTTTAAATTATTTCAAAACAACATATCATTCTAACAACATGTTATCATCTAATAATTTAATATTCAATAAAAATGTAATTTCTATTAAATAAATATTAAATTCAAGTAGCCAAAATTTGGCTATTCACATGGGCAAGTCAAAAATAATCAAATATTGCTCTTAATATATTCAAAGCATGTAGCATGCATTCATTATTAAAACCAGCTAATGTTTGAAAAGTCATAATAAATTCAATTTTAATCAAACATGGGTCATGTAACCTATCAAATTAAAGGAAAAAAATCCAAGGAATCCGATGGAGATGAAATCAAATATAAATTCCTTGATTATAAAATGACTTTGGCTAAAATACAAAATTTCACATATTTTTGTTAATTTTAAAATATGATATTTAAATATTATGATATAATTTATATATAATCATACATATGTTAGTTCTCATATAACCTTCAAATTAAAATAAAAAATTTAATTATATTAAGTAAATAAAATAATTACACTTAATAGTCATAATTTATTACCATTTATTATTTTGATAATTCAAATGCTATGTATGAAACATATAATTGAATGTTAATTAGATAGAGATTTATATAAGTTAACCTCAATAAAATACTATGTTAAGTTGTGAGCAAATTGATTCATGCCAATCAACTCATATAAATTTCTAAGATAGTTATTAATGCATATAACCTAAAATATTGTATCTTGAGCTTCACATTATCCATTTTGATCTATCTTTCATTCTTCAATTATTGCAATTTCCTCAAACATATTGTGAGATGTATTGGATATGTAATTAGCAATTGGTATATCTGAAACATATAAAAACATTCATTAGAACATCCAAGCATTCATTTATTATCATCAAAAATGATCGGATTGAACATGAGGCTCATTAAGCCAACATTCTCAAGAACAATAAGTAAAGAAATATTATGGATACGACAAAGATTTTTAATATGATTACAAATAGAGAGGGTACCAATCCCTCTAACATTCCAAAATAAAAAATTAAACATAAAGAAAAGAAAAGGCGGTGGGAGTAGAAGTTAATTAAGAGAAGAGAGGGAGGCCACAACAGCTTTAGTGTTACTTGGCAATTTGGGAGGATACCTTTTACATTTTTTCTTTTACGAAAAGGTAGTTGGAAGCCATTTTCTTTGCCCTTTGAATCATCATCCAAAAAGGATTTAGCAACATTAATCACAAATTTAGGATAAATCTCTTGATGAAGTGAATTCTCCTTCTTCCAAGAAACTATAATTTATTAAAGACAAATGAGCTTGAGAATAGGGGAGGGAACGAAAATTGATTTATTAAGAAGAAAAGTGGGAACACCAAACCCTTCCTCATCTTTAGCCAAATTATTAGATAAAAGCAAATCTTTTTTGAGAAGTTAAATCATCATGAATTTGGAATATAGAATCAGGTTTATAAACTTGATTATCATGAGGTATTAAAGCCATATTCTACATTAAATTAGAATGATGCATAATATTAAATTCCTCATTTATGTTCTCCATCAAAGCTTCATTTTCATCTACCAAAGCCAGCAAGGATGCAGGGATCAAATTAGAGGAAATAGAATCCTCATTCAAAAGTTTAGAAAAGCTATTATTGTTCACATTAGAAGCCTTCAATTTCTCAGAAGAAGTAAAAGGTAAATTAGCCTTATTAGGAACATTCAAAGAATCCTTTTTTTCCAAAGTAGTTTTTTGATATTTAATAGTGGTCGACCTAGGGTTAGGAACATAAGTTTCCTTAATAGGGATTTTCTTTTTAGGTGAGGATGAAGAATGAAACATTCAAAATTATCGTGCTCATGGATTTTGCAATGAGAACAAAAGATAGGGAAATTTTCAAATTCAATTCATTGCATATAATAATTTTGATCCCACCCATTTTTTTTGGGGTGTTTTTTGGTAATGTCCAATTCAACAAGGATTCTAGCCACGAAAAAGATTTTGTAGTTGTTGCTTGATCAATTTGCATCGACCAAATAAGGCACCCACAATCAAAAGGAATTCATGGTTAACAAAATGAATTCACATATTGGGGAGAGAAATCCAAACTAGAATAATTGATTCTACCTTAATATCATAATGGAGTCCATTTTAGCAACCTCATTTGGTAATTGAAAATAAATAAGAATGATGAGAAACACAAGAGTAATCCAAACTATTCATCAACTGAAACAAAATGTGATGGGGATCAATTAAACCAATCATAAAAGCACATGAAAATTTTAGACTATGAAAGAAAGAGTGAATGTTTTCCAAATCAGGCATACGAAGAGTAAACTTTCTAACCAAAGTGAATTGAAATGGCTTAGAAACTTTCCATAATCGATCAAATTAGGCAGACAACCCGTGCATGCATTGAAAATAAGTTGAAATAAGTTCTAGGGACTCACCTGAACAACCATCCTTACTAGTGAGAATGTCTTTGAATGATTTTGAAGCAGCCAAAGCCATGGTAGATGATGCCCTAGCAGGATCCATAGGATCTTTTGGTTTTCCCTAGGAATCATCAGAAGACACTAAGCCGTGACATAACTCTAAGGAAGATAGGAAATCAGTCAGCGACCATCAATTTAAGAAGGAATCTAGTGAGAATCATTCAAAATAGCCAGCAAGAAGCATCCAAAAAGCCAAAAATGAGAGGGGGAAAGGAAAATCTCCATAACACAAGGAGAGGGTTCGGGCGGTGGGGTTTTTTCCTTTAATTTTTTAATATTATTAGGGTTTAGGGTTTGTGGTTTAGGGTTTAGGGTTTAGGGTTTAGGGTTTTAGGGTTTAGGGTTTAGGGTTTAGGGTTGTGGTGTTTCTTTTTGGAGGTGGGACACCATGCAGATCTTAGGGGGTTTTTATTGAAGCGATCAGGTACTACATCAAGGTATGATGCACTATTTTGAAAGATAAAAATCATCACCCTATAATGGACCTAATCATAATAAGACTAATGGATGATGGGTCTTGAATGTACAGATCTTTCCTCTACTTTACCTAGAAAAGTAAGTAAAGTATATAATCTAGGATCATTGAGTTTCCTATGGAGGCAAGCCTCCATAGTTAATTACATCATAAGAAATGGGAATTCCTTAGGAATACTCTCAATTAAATTAGAAATTAAGGTCTCCAAAGATTTGAAGGCTAGACTATCAAAGGATTATTTGTATTGGAAAATCAAATGGGATTGTTCAAGGAGAAGACTTATTATCGAAGCCAAAGAGAATCAGTAGGAAATGCTCATAATATTAGGAAGCCTAGTGAGCATTCCAATCTATCTTATGGTTGGGCTTTATATGTTTGAAGTTGAAGAGATTAATTTTATTGAAGTTGATATTTTATTAGAAACCTAGGAATTATAATCCAACAACACAAGATTGTGTAAATGCATAAGAGGTGAGGATTTATGTTAGTAGCCCAAAGGAAACACCTATCTTAGATCCTAAATCTAGGGAGATTTTGCATAAGCCAAAGAATGACCTAAGTCTAAGCGAAGATGGGTATATGGTTTACCTCCACAAGAGAGGATAAACCACCCATTGTTGGGATTACATCCACACGTGGTAGCCAACTAACTCCTCCTACATTTTAAATTCATGTAAGTCTTATGAGTTGCAAGATAGCTAAATAGTTATTATTTAAAATAGACTAGTCTTTAAACTCTCTCCCTAAGAGACTAGAGCATGAGTGGTATGAGTAATGACTTAATCGATAAATGTAAATCTTTTTAAATTATTTATTTCAATTTTGACACTTCATTTTGACAAAGGATTTAGGATTTTAATGCTTATATGCATGATCAAAATAGGTTATGGGCCAAATCAACTAGAAGAAGGTGTTCTCCATCATAAGGGATGCCCTCACAGGTCAAGCATTCCCTTATCATATAAGGATGGAGATCCTTTATGTTCAAGAGAGAAAGAATATGCATGCATGTTGTGAGACATTCAACCATTCAGCTAGGGTTGCTAAATCTTTTAATTATATTATTTAAAATAAAGGCTTTATGGTGAGGTTATGAGTTATTTTAAATTTTAATTGTGAGTTTTTAATTGGGGTAGAGAAATTAATTTTATCATAAGAGCCTAATCACATCTAGGCCACACATTAAAGCATTAAGCATATAAGAAACTAAGAAAGCATGTTGTTTCTAATGCAATCTAAACACAACATCAAAGAATTTTATAGACTACTAGTAGTCGGCTCATAGCCAAAAGAGAAAATGGTAGCGAGCTCTACCTTTATACAATATATAAAAGAATAATATAATTACAAATAATAAATGCTATGGGGGGGTCTTCAAGTCTTCATTATTCATGTCTCCTTCATTTCTTCATATCTTTGCATCTTTTTTGGTGTGGTAGGCTTCAAGGCATCACATGGCACCCTAAGAGTAAGCCTTCTAGTCAATACTCATCTTAAACCCCCATAGAACTAATCCTAATTTCTAATGAAAAATGATATTAAAAATAGGAAAAGTAAATTTAATTACACCTACAAAATAAGTGTTAGTTAAATACACATACAGCCAAAGTAGTTATATTTATAATTTGGATTTAGCACCCTACACATGGGTAACCAAGCCCACCTATCCTAACTTGGATTATGCTTAGGGGCTTAAGGAACCTACAAAGATAGCATTTATATTTATTTTTAAGTGGTCCCTTAAGCATAATCCCTTGCAAAAAATAATGTTAGACTATCAATGAACTAACATCCAACTAACGAGCCACATTCCTAACATCGGTCTAAACATCACAAAACACAATTCCCATATGATGGGCTTTTAGTTCTAAAGGCCGGTATAAGGTTCCATTGATGAGAGCATAGGAAAGAGCTCTATGCTTCATCTGATGGGCTTGTGACTTCTCTTGAGGTAGTTTTCCTTGGTTAGATAGTCCATGAATGGTTGCCTCAATCTAGCTCCTTGTCCTTTTGGCAATGGTAACCTCTCCTTCAAGATAGAATCTCTCAATGAATTAAGTATCAATAAGAGATAGGACTTGTCTATTTTGAATTTTTATTGATATGGACTCATCTTTGACATATGCCAACTCTTTGGCAAGCTTTCTAGTGCATCCGCTTCATTTCTCTCGAGGGATCTTGTATATGATAACCTCTGGGATTTGGACTAATAGCTCCATGGTGTACTTATGATAATGATGGAGCTTAGGCTTAAGAACCTTGTAGGACCCAATAATTTGGTTGATGACTAGCTGAGAATCCCCAAAGATGTTGATGTTCTAGATGCATAGTGTGACTACTAACTCTAAATCAGTAATTAAAGCCTCATACTTGGCTTCATTATTGGTGCAAGGATTGGATAAATGGTATGAGAATCTCATCACATCATGGTCTAGAGTTAGAAAAACTATTCCTACCCTGCCTTTCTTAGAAGAGTAGATTGTGGTTGTTCTTCTTTTTGAGAGGAAGCCACACCATCAAAATACAATTCCCATCGGTGATTGCTAGTGTCCCCCAAGTTAATGATTTATTCATCGGAGAGATCATCATTAAGTGGAGAGTTAGCATGAAATGGGTGTGCTGTTAAGAAGTTTGCCAATGCTTGTCCTTTCACGACATGGAGGGGTACAAAAGTAATGTCAAACTATGAGAGAATCATGGACCATCATGCCAACCATCCGGATAGCATCAGCCATGTCATGAGATATTATAGCAGATTAACTCTAGAGATCAAGTTGACTTTATGAGAAAGCATATAATGCCATAACTTTTGGGATGCAAAGATTAAAGTTAGGAAATGTTTCTCAATGGGTGGATAATTAACTTCAGCAAGGATTAGATGATGGATGAGATAGTAGAGAGCATTCAATTTACCATTTATCATTTGCTTAGGCCAACAAAGTGCCAAAGGAGTCATCTATTATAGCAGTGTAGAGGATGAGTGGCTTGCTTGATATAGAGTCTACTAGAATTGGTGGCATCATCGTAGTGCTTGATGTCTTCAAAGGCATGCTGACACTTGCCATCCCAATTGAACTTGGCATCCTTTTTGACAACTACTAAAAATGGGTGACACCATCTTGATAGGTTGGATATGAAGTATCTTAGATATGCCAACCACCCTTGAAGTGATCTGAGTTGAGTTAGACTTTTAGGGGTGGCATTTTTAGTATTGCTTTGATCTTCTCTAGATTAATCTTGATTCCCCGCAATAATAAACCCAAGGAACTTCTGAATGCACACTTCGGGGTTAATTTTAGGTTAAATTATCTTAACCATTCAAAAACTACTCTCAAGTCAAAAAGGTGGACTTCCTTTTCTTTACTTTTGACTATGAGATCATCGACATAACACTCGACTTGATGATGAATGAGTTCGAAGATTTGAGTCATAGCCTGCTAGTATGTAGCACTGACATTTTTAAGTTTGAAAGTCATGACCTTATAACAACAAATAATGATCGAGGTTCAAAAATCAGTATTTTTCTCATCTTCATACACCATCTTAATTTTATTGTAGCCAGATGAGCCATCCATGAAAGAGAAGACTGCATGAGATGAGGTAATGTCCATCGATCGAGATAGGTAGTGGAAATTCATCTTTTGACATGCCTTATTTAAGTCCCTAAAGTCAAATATGCAAATTTGGCCCTTCTTCTTCTTAATTAGGATGACACTAGGTAGGTATTTTTCTTCCCGATGACACCGGATCGATCAATTTCTTGACTTTAAAAAAATGATATTGTTCAATGTCTGTCACATGCATCGAGGAGCTTGCTTGATAGAGTTAGCACTAGGCTCTATCGCTAGTTTATGGATTTATGCCGAGATAAAGCATCTCTTCATAACTCCATGCAGTCATTAAACTCATCAATAGCATAACCATTGGTTTTTATTTTAGTTCAAAAAAAATTATTGTATGTTGGGCATAGATCTTCTTCAGTCCCTAAGTTGATTTCTTTGAGTTCATCAATGATTGATTTGATTTCTTCTTCAAAATCTAGGCGGCATCCTTGACTTAAAATCATATGGTCATCGAAGTTTCTAAGCACTCCTCCTGATAAGAGTTAGTGTGATTTGAAAAGAACCTATCAGATTCTAAATGATTGGTAATGACTAGGCAGTAATTATCATCATCGATTGGACCCACTATACCAGATCTTTGTCATGGTCTTGATTGAGAATGCCTATATTTATTGTCTTGTAACCTCTTGAAGTAATCAAACCTATGATTAGACCAAGTATGTGGGATTAGTCCCTTATTTTCTTGAATAAGAATGCAAGGTGATCAAAAAGAAATTTTATTAAATCTTTATATGAATCATCCTCAAGTTCTAAATCAACTTCTTGACTTGTGGATGATGCTCCCAGAAAAATCCTCTGAGTCTTCATAACTTTCGATGACTTAGGGGCTTCCTTAACAACCAAACCTTCAACTTTTTATGAGGAAAGTGGGGTTTGAGCTAAGGTTCCCAATTGATACCTGATTGTTTCATATATAGACTTGGATACAGTCATGCTTTGCTTTAGAGCTTGGCTTTCATCACTGTCTAGCTCAAGTGTCAGCTTGAAAGAAATTTGCTATTGAGAAGAGTTGGCTAGTGTGCTAACCATATAAGTCTCATCCTCTAAACTAGATTCTAAGTCTATATGGATAGTAGGTGTACTCCTAGTAGCTAGGACATATCTCCTTGGGTGGATAAAAGGTCTTCCATCCCTAGAGTTGCCTCTAGATCTACCTCTTCCTCTGCACGGAGAGGTCATCTACCCATATGTTCAAATAGTAATGGACTATGGGTGGAATATAATTTCAGGCTCTAGTTCCTCCTACAAGTTTATTTCTTGCTCCCTTTTACTTTCAATCTTATTTCCTTTTTTTTCTTTTCTTTTCCTTTTGCCTTCTTTTTCTTTTCCTTTTTCTTTTATTTTTGAGCTTTGGCCAAGTTCACAAAAATAGACTTGTTGATTTTGAGGGAGGTAGTAGGTCGCATCCTCATATATGCCAACCTCGTGAACTATAATGGTTTGAGATCTCCTTTGACACAGTGCTCAATCCCACCTCTCATGAACTTGATGCATTGGTGCAAAGAATATGGGACCATGTTGTTCTTACATATCCACAATCTCCCTAGCAAAGCATTGAAATATGTATTTGAATTTATATTATGAAACTTGGCAGTCTTCCACTGTCAATCTCCATGGCACTATGGAGCCAAGCCCTCTCACCTTGCTCATTGAATCCTTTCAACATCATCTCTAAATTGAGTTTGGAGATGTCAATCATCAAGTAGGCAAGGGTCTTTAGACTCATAATAGGCTGCTGGGCCAATCGGCCTAGATAGCTTTAAATCCCATGTCCACTATGATATGAGGGAATGGTTGTGTCGATCATCCCTAAGAATCTTGGGATGTCCCTAAATAGTGAGCCTCCTCTAGTAGAATTCTGGCTGAGCTAAGCATATCTAGATCAAGAAGAGCCTTCATTAGAGATTCCCTCATCTCTTTATATATGACAAGGGCATCATATAAGCTTAACTTAGCTGACAACTTTCTAAGGTGAGCAAGAATGTTATAATCAACTCTAGTTGGTCCTCCACAGGCATATCCATAGGTGGAGTATCTTCTGGAGGGGCTATTTGCTCACTAGAACCAATGACTTTCTTACCCTTATCCTAAGGTGCTACCCTAGGAGTAGAACTTTACCACTACATAGGTTGACTTTAGAGACTTCATGTGGCAAGTTGGAAAAAAGTTCTACCTACTCATCGGGTATACCTACAGCTTCTCCTATGGGACCCTCGGAGTCTGTTGACTCCAAGTCAATTTCAATGGGTGAACTCGATTGATTTAGAAAAGGAAAGTTCAATTATGAATTGGAAGAGAAAGGATCAGAATTATTAGAGCTATTATTATTTTCTAGACTTGGAGAGCTTTCAATAGAAATAAAATCAAGAGCATCAGAAATGGACAAGATGGGTGGAATCTATTTTTTTCATTGATTTCTTTTTTAGGTGGAGGTACATGATAGAAATCAAATAAAAGTGGGTTAAGGGTTTTAGTGCCCTTGCCCACTGATACAACACTTCTTCTAGAAGAAGAACTAGATGAAGTAGTAGCTACAATGGTGGAGGGTATGCTAGATTTGATCGGTGATTGCACTAATGAACTATCCTGGGCAAGTGTGGACTGTTGCTACTGCTGAGCTCCCACATTCCTGAAGTTGTCTTTAGCAGCTTGCAAACCTTCCTTGATCTTGGAGGTTTGAGCTGCCTTAGGCACTTGCAAGGAGAGTTTCTTGATCTTAAAAATAATCTTTTTAGAGGTTCGAGATAAAAAATATCCCAACCTTCTTTTATCTTAAGAGGATCACATGTATCCCCAAGGATTACCCTAATAGAACTAGATGGTTGTTCTAATAAGTAATCCATAGGAAAATTATGGCACCCTTGTGGTGCCAGCTTCGAAGGTGATGCGTCCTCAAGACATGGCCTAACATGCGATGGTAGGCACAAAGTTAGATCATCGCCACTTCCTCACTATTAGGCTCGTAGCTAGAAATTGCTTCTTTAAGAGGTTTTAAAGATTTTCCTAATTATCTCCTCTTGAATGAATATGGCTTATTTAGTTTGTTTAGAAGAGCGTGGGTAATAGCTACCTGGCGGTGGATGAGTACCACGCTGGGTATACTCTTGAGGAGGTGGGTCATAATGGCCATTGTGTGGTGGCATGTGGGATGAGGTAGTGGTAGGTGTGGATATGGAAAGCTGCTCTAGGTCTCTCAAACTAAACTAGTGCATCCCCTGTCGATGCCACTACCCTGCTTCTTTTCAAAGCTTTTTTATAGTTTAGGCTTGGATGAATTGTCTTGGAAAAATTAATTATTTGTCTTCTCCTTGTAGACTAACCACCTTGTTGATTAATGTCTCAAAGGTTTTTATAGTAAATCCTTTGGGCATGAAAGAAACTAGGCCATGAATATTCTTAAGAAGAATCTCTATGGTATGTTGTTCGGATAGTTGTGGTTCACATTTCATACTCAGGTTTCACCACCTAAGAATATAATCAATGAGGGCCTCACCAAAGTTCTATTATGCTACAATGAGATAGCCCACAGTCACTCTTTTCTAGGCTCCAATAAATCTCTTAATAAAAAGTTTCCCCAACTCAGCAAATGTCTTTACCCAAATGTTGGGCAATTTAGCATACTAATCGAATGCAATCCCTAAAAGACCACTGGAAAATAAGTGAAAGAGAAGTGCTTCACTACCACTAGCATTGCAATAGTGACTTAAAAGTGTACTATATGCTACCAAGGGTTCCCCGCCATAAAAAATCTTGAAAGAAGGTGCACAAACCTTTGGGATCTGACATCAAATTCCTCTCAAGGTCTAACCTTTGAATAGATGAGGTCCCTTGGCTTGCACCAATGCTTCTTTTTGTTATTCTTTCATTTATTTAAGGTCTCTCTCTATGAGGTGTTATCTATGACATTTCAATGCTACTATCTTGATCTACAGGAGAGGTATTCTTGGGGGGTTCTAAGACATGTAGAAGCTCAGGTTGCTCAGCCTCCATAGGGCTAGGATGTAATGCTGGAGCATGGTTCTAAAGTGTTAGTACTATCACTAACAAATCTTCAACCTTCTTCTCCATCCTATGGATTTGATCAACCTTCTACCTAAGCTGAAGGAGGAGCTGTTGGGTTGAATGGATGGCATGGTCTTCTTCAACCCCAACACCTTGGAGTATCTAATGGTCTCAGTGGAGGGAGCTTCCGATTATCACCATGGACTTTGGTGAATCCTCTAGAATATCATCTATCGGGTTAAAGCTACCCCCTCTCCTCTGAATGATCTTTACCAAGTCATCTCTCTCGAAAGTAGTCCTCAAGATGTTATCTCTGAATGATCTCCTACTTTGCTTTTGAACCAACAAAGACTCGATGACCAACTGTGGAACTATGCTCATTTGAATCCATTCAATGGATGTTGCCTTCTAACGGGACACCCTCATTAAGAAGATCGACGGCCATGGGAACTATATAGTGCCCCCTCCCTCCTCTGCTACTATCACTGTTACTAGTGGTGATTGCTATGCCTGCTGTGGTTGTGGTTGTGGCATGACCATAGTGACTTTGGGTCACCACTCCTTCTTCACCGCAACTGAAGTGGGAGGTCGAATGGGAGAGCTTGACCTTACCTCAGTAAGTGAGGTTGAATTATATGTTGATTTTGATTTCTTTTTTATTTTGATTTTAAAAATGGAACTTCATTTAACAAATTTGGGTATGTTAAATGGAGTTGGTTAATTGATTTTATTTTAGCAAATGTGCTTTTTGAAAATCTTTGAAAGGGAGTTTGTTCATTGTAATTTTGATTTTAATTTTTTGAAAGAGGACCCTCATTTAACAAATTTAGGTAATGAGGTTGATTGTCTTTTATTTTAAACTGGTTTGAAAAATTATATTTTTGTAAACTTCAGGTGGTGTGAATTTAAAAAAGATTTTGTTTAAGAAAAGTGCTTTTAAAAATATTTTTCAAAAGATTTTATTTATTTTAGTTTGAGTTTTCTTAAATGAGGATAAACCTTACCAAGCTAGTGGTAAAGGGTTCAATAATTTGTATTTTTTATCTCCTTTATTTAGTTAGTTTATTTTTTACATATTGGGGACTCAATAGGGATTTTAAAACATGTGAGGTCCTAAAATCTAAATGATGTTGGCTAGCTTTGCTTAAGAATGAAATAAGCTAAGTGCCAATAGAAAGAAATTCTTTGGGCTTATATATAATATAAGTCCACTATCGATCTTGGTGAAAATAATGTCTACTAGAGATGGAGAGATCCTCCCATGGGTTGCGAGAAAATCATGGTGTTTATATTTGAGGTGACACCATGTAGATCTTAGGGGCTATGTATTGAAGTGATCAAGTACTATTGTATGATTTGGTATCTTGAAAGATAAAAATCATCACCCTATAATAATATCACCTTAAGGACTCTGGGCATGATGGATCTTTGAATGTACTAGAGATCACCACTTTACTTAGAAAAGTAAAATAGGTTTATATTAATCCAAGTTCATTGCATTCCCTATAGAGGAAAGCCACAATAGTTAATTACATCATAAAGAATGGGAATTATTTAGGAATACTCTCGATTAAAGTAAAAAAATTAAGGTCTCCAAAGATTTCAAGGCTAGACTATCAAAGAATTATTTGTATTGGAAAATCTGATGGGATTATTCAAGGAGAAGACTTATTATCGAAGAAAAAAAGAATGTGTAGGAAATGTTCATGATACTAGGAAGCCTAGTGAGCATTCCAATCTATCCTATGGTTGGGCTTTATATGTTTGAGGTTGAAGAGATTGAATTTATTGAAGTTGACATTTTATCAAAAGCGACTTATAATCCCACAACACAAGATGGAAATGCCTAAGAGGTGAGAATTTATGCTAGTATTTGAAGGAAAGATCAAATCCTAAATCTAGGGAGCTTTGGCATAAACCAAAGCATGACTTAAGTCTAAGTGAAGATAGGTATATGATTTACCTCCACAAGAGAGGATAAATCACGTGACTGTTGGCCTTACAACTAGTTAGAGTGGTAGCCAGTTAATGCCTCCTATGCTTTAAATTCATGTAGGAAATTCTTATGATTGTAAGATAGCTAGGGTAGTTATTATTTAGGAAGAGACTAGAGTCCTTAAGCTCACTCCCAAAGAGACTAGAGCATGAGAGTTATGAGTAGTGACTTAATCTACAAATGCAAAATCTTTTCAATTTTTGTTTGAATTTTGACACTTCTTTTTGACAAAGGCTTTAGGATTTTGATGCCTATATGCACGATGAAAATAGGTTATGGGCCAAATCAACTAGAGAAAGTGTTCTCCAACACAAGGGATGTCATGATAGGTCAAGAATTCCCCTATCGTGTAAGGATGGAGATCCTTCATGTTTAAGAGAGAAATAATATGCATGCATGTTGTGAGACATTCAACCATTAACCTAAGGGGTTGCTAAAATTTTTAATTATCTTATTTTAAACCTAGTCTTTATGGTGAGGTTATGAGTAGTTTTAAATTTTAATTGTGAGTTATTAATTGGGGTAGAGAAATTAATTTTATCATAAGAGCCTAATCGCATCTAAGCCACACATTAAAGCATCAAACCTATAAGAAACTAATAAAAGCATGTTGTTTCTAATGCATAATCTAAATACTACATCAAATAATTTTATAGACTATCATAAAAGAATAAAAGGTCGGTTATTTGGTTCAAACACCCCAAAAAGAAAATGGGTATTTGAGCTCTACACTTATGCAACTTTATATAAAAGAATAATTACAATTACAAATAATAAATGCTATGGGGGTCTTTAAGTCTTCATTATTCATGTCTTCTTCATTTCTTCATATCTTTTCTTCGATATGGTAGACTTCAAGGCATCACATGGCACTAGGATTAAGCCTTCAGCCAATGCTCATTTTAAACCGTCATAACACTAATCCAAATTCGTAATGAAAAATTTTAATAAAAATAGGAAAAGTAAATCTAACTACACCAGAAAAATAAGTGTTAGCTAAACACACATATAACTCAAGTAGTTATATTTATAATTTGGACTCAGTACCTTGCATATGGATAACCAAGCCCACTTGTCCTATCTTGGATTATGCATAGGGGCTTAACCAACCTACAAAGAGATCATTTATATTTATTTTTAGACCGCCCTTTAAGCACAATCCCTAGCAAAAAATAATGTTAGACTATCAATAGCCTAACCTCCAACCTACGATCCACATCCCTAACATCCAGTCTAAAAATATTACATCACAAAATAAAATAGAACATTAACCATACAATCAATACATCGACCTAACCTAATTCTAGGGTCGGTGACCAAGTGTGTGAAAAAAAGTTTGTATAATAAGACTCTAGGCTTCTTTAGTTTAAGTTTCAATTTGGAGTTTGAATTTTTTTTAAATTTTTCTTTGAATTTCAATTTAAATGATTTATTATTTATTTTCCATTTTTATTTCACTTTTATTTGATTAAAGTGATATTTAGGTTTTCAAGATTGAGTAGAATGAATTCCATTTGGATGGAATTCACCATATTCCTCTCCTAAGAGTCTAACTAAGGTGTTTAAGTATCTTATTTTTAAATTTATGTAATTTGATTTGGTTAATGTTTGTTTGATTTAATTTAGATTTTTAAAATAATTTGAGTTTACTTAATCTTCATGTATTTTGATTCATTAATTTTGGATTTGATATTTTGATTTAATTAAATTTTGATAATTCAATATCCTTAATATTTAATGAAGTTTAAGTTTTATTTAATTTATATAATTGATTAATTTTGGATTAAATGTTTTGATTTAATTAAATTTTGATAATTCAATATCCTAATCTAATGCTTTTCTTTTTATTTGTTTTAATTTCATATGATTATTTTCATTTCGATGTTTGTTTAAATTTATTGATTTTTATTATTTTATTTGAGTTTGATTTGGATTGGTGAATGTATTTTAATTTACTAATGATTTATTTGATGTTTAATGTGTTCTTTGAATTCCAATTAAGGGTTTAACTTATTAAATTTAGCCATCTAGTTTATATAAATAATTATCTCTTTAGATTAATGATTATTATTTATCTTAGTTCAATAAGTTTGTTTATTTGGAGTTTATTTTTGCTTAACTTATTTTGATATTGGGAATTGGATATGATTTAATAACTTTATAGTTTATATTTAATTTTATGTTTATTTGATTATGATATTTAGAATATGAATTATACAAATTTGCTCTTTTTTTCTTGATGTCTATTCTCGTGAGTTTATATATATATATATATATATATATATATATATATATATATATATATATATATATATATATATATATATATATATATATATATATATATATATATATATATATATATATATATATATATATATATATATATATATATATATATAGGTTTAAATGTGATTTGAATTAGTTATGAATTCCTCCAAAATTTTAAATGAATAACTAATCAAATAAAGCTTAGATTATAATGTTGAGTTATAATTAAGGATATGTCTAACAAAATTTTCTTTTTTGATTTTAGAATTGATATAATTAGTTGTTAAATTGATTTTATAATTGACTTTCATAAATTATGTTCAAATAACTTTTTATATTTGATTATAATATTTATAATACTATTGGTTTAGTTAATTTTTTTTCTCATTTTATACTAAGTTTTACTTAGATTTTATGGTAATTTATTTTGCACCTTTTTTATTTTGTTTGATCACATATTATTCTTTTTTGTCTTTTTTAGATCCAATTGAATTTAATAATAAATAAAATAAGGTGGATTAGTCATGATCATTCGATCAAAAATCAAATGACCCATGAGTAAATCATGGTTTGATAGGTGGAATCAAATCACTATGCCATTCGACCTAATCAAAACTATTCATTTCATACACATAAAATAAATAGTTTTGCTTTTGCCTCTAAACTCTCACCAAAAGGATTAAAAAGTAAAGTGCATGGGTTTTAAAGGTTGGATCCTAACGACACTCGCATTTAACACATCAAACATTAGATCCCTAAGAGGTGGATTTTGAGTAAGAGGTGGCTTCATTTAGAAGAAACAAAGCTGTATTGAGATGCTTGTTGGGTTAGATTAATACTTCAGCTGTCATTCCTTTTCTTTGCTCATATTGTTCACTTTAAATGCCTTCTCATTGATTGAAGATAGTGTTAAAATTGGTCAATCAATAGCTTTCTGAGATAGAGAGAGCTTTTGCCAAATGTTTCTAGGCTTGCCTCCTAGTATCCCATAAGCTCACTCATGGCACTTTGAGCTTCATCATTCTCATGGACAAAGTTGGAAGCAAGCGAGGATCCTTACATGCACTTGGGTTGTGTAGAAGTGTAGTTCAAATGCTAGCCAATGGAGGAGATGGAGAGAATAAGAGGTAGTGAATGCAGTTAGAATAAGGAAAAGAGGTTCAACATATAAAGAGATTAAAGTTGAGAACATTTTGTAAGGAAATGTGAAGAAGATCAAGTGTTGGCTATCTAGTAAAGGAAGAGGGTGAGAGGAGAGAGGAGAGAGGAGAGAGGCTCGATCCTGTAGCATGATACTGTTGAACCAAAAATGAGAGGGACAAAAAAAAAATCCTACAGCCGGAAAGAGTTTAACGAGGACTAGATTTTGTATTGAGTTGGAGCGATGAATATTTTCGTAGCTTATAGTTCCTCTTGACCTGTGGGCTATGTGATGAAGCTTGCTTAAGGATTAGAGTATTGGGCATGAGTTTTTGGCTTGGTATGCTCGCACAAGGAGAAGAGAGGGAGGTGTGCGGCTAGCCTTCATTTGATTGGAGGGGAGGAAGAACATAATAGATAAGAGGATGAGATGTTGCACGTGTACGGATCATATGAAGAGTGAAGACGGATTAACAATGAGACTCTAATCCCATGTGGCTAGCCTTTGATTCGACAAAATGAGACACAAGGATGGCTTCAACAGCTCTTGCATGAAGGAAGATGAGAGAGAGGTCATGCCTCTCTTAAAAAAATGGCAAGGACAATAGGCTTTGTATGCAAGGGAGAAAAAGCTTTGCTTTCTCTCTTGTTCCCATCCAGTTCGTGGGGATGAAAATGGAGATGGTATTTGGTAGAAAACTTGGAAAGGAGTCTCATATTATTATTTAGTCAAGGATGGGAGGTTTGTATAGAAAGAGAGAGAGAGAGAGAGAGAGAGAGAGAGAGAGAGAGAGATGGCTTGCATGCTCCAAGCGTGTAAGATAAGATATTTTATTTTATTTTATTTTTTTAAAAGCTGGAGAGCATGTTTTCATTTGAATAGAAAATAAAAAAAAATATTTGAGATTCACATGACATAAAACAAATAAGACTTGATGCTTTTGCTAGCTTTAATAAAAGAGTGATGTCCAAATTTATTATTATTTTATTTTATTTTTTAACGGGATAAATGTGGCATGAGAATGATAACATACAAGCTTGATAAATATATGTTTTCTCTTGCTTTCACTTGACTAAGGATGGAATTTTTTTTGTTATTATTATTTTTTTTATACTTATTCTTTAATCTTCATAATTTTCAATAATTTTGATATGATAGTTTTAATTTAACTAAAGTTTATAAATTATATATACTATAATTAAATTATTTAAATTGTATATTTACTATTTATTTAGTAGTTAATTATTTTGATTTAATTTTAATCAAATTTATATTTGATATTCAAATTTAATTTTATTTCTGTTTTAATTATACAATGATAATGTTGATTTTTTTGTTATCTAATTGATTTTCCCATTTTTTATAGTTTGATTAGCTTGCTAATTATATTTTGTTTTAGTTGGGCTTAATTTATTCAAATGATCAATTTGGCACAATTATGGTGTGTTTGGGTTACACTCATGTTTGATTAAGTGTTTACGATGTTTTGGAGTAATTGATCTCACTTGATTTGATGTAGATTTAGATTTAAGCCCATTTTGATAAAAATTGGGCTTAATGGGCCACATTGGACTTATTTGAGTTAAACGATCAAATTTATTAAATTAAACCCAATTGTTGGCTAAATTTTATCTAATTATAAATTTTAAATGATTTTGGATGTTTGATTTGAATTAGTTTTCAATTTAATTTGAATTTAGATTTAATAGGATGCATTTGGGTCTACTTGGGTTAGGTGGCCAAATCAACCCATTTGGATCTTCATTAAATTTAGATTTGTTTAGTTTTATATTGAAACATGTTCATTTGATGATTTTTATGTCTTTGGAGTGACTCAATTTGATCAAATTTTAATTTATTCACTTTTGACTTAGTGGAGCCCACGTGGGTCAACTCTAAGTCAAATGACCTATTTGTTATTTTGTGTCCCATCATGAATAATTTTTTAGTTTGTTTGTGTTTTTGTATTGATTTCATGTTTTTGATTCAATTTAATTTGGTTTAATTTTGATTTAATTTGATTTTATTTGGACGGGTGATTTGGAGCTTATTGGAATATTTTGGGTCAAATGGGTTAGGTTAGGTTTTACCTTGGCTTGATTGATTTAATTGTAGATTTCGGTATGGCTTGAAATGATGATTGAAGGATTAATTAATTTATAAGAAAATAAATTAAGTTAGGTTTGATTTGGATGAGATTTTGCTAAGTCCATGAAATTAGCTTGAAGAGTTTAGATATGGATTTGATTTGATTTGGATTTAGGTTTGGATCATGATTTAAAGTTGAGTTTGAGTTTTAATTTGATAAATTGATTAAAGGGTTGAAATGATCTTTAAGAAAATCAATTGAACTTGGATTGATTTGGATTTGGCTAAGGCTAAGTCCATAAGATAAATCATTGAGCTTAAGAAGGATTTTGATTTTGGATTCGATCAATGGACTTCAATCATTTGATTTTGATTTGAATTTGGGTTTTGATAATTGAATTGAATTTGAGGTTTGGTTTGAGAAGGTGAACATAGGTTGGATTTAGGCTATAGAGTAGGTGAGTCACCTTAATCCCTAAGGCATAGCCTGATCCTACAATTAACCCTTTTAAGTCTTTAGGCTTAGGTTATGAGTTCTCCTATCTAAGAAGAAGAGGTTGAGAACTCACTCCAAAAGTGAGGTCAATATGGTATTTAGGGTTTAGGGTTTAGGGTTTAGTATTTAGGGTTTAGGTTTAGATTAGGGTTTAGGTTTTAGATTAGGGTTTAGTGTTTTGGTTTTTTTTACATTGACCAAATTTAGATTCAACTTTTCATCTTTTCAATTTCATCAACCAAGTAACACACCAATTTTGCTAACACATAAATGACAACATAGATAAAAAATGAGCACACATAGAGCAAATCAAAAACCCTAGATAACTAGAATCGTCTCTACTGTAAAGACATATTTCCTTAAGCAGTAGATCAAATCGACCATTCTTCAATTTCTCCAGTTCCCATCAGAACCACCCCTGCCTATCAAGTAGCGGGATCCATCATCATATCCCCAATCTATCCCTCTGCCACCACCATGGTTGCAACCACCATCCTCCTCCCCTCTAAGAATAAAATAAAGGATCAAAACTATTAAAGCTATTATTATTTTTAGACTTGAGAGCTTTCAATAAGAATAAAATAAAGAGCATCATAAATGGACAAGATGTAAGAATCTATTTTATTCATTGATTTCTTTTAGGTGGAGGTATATAATAGAATCATTTAAAGTAAGTGGGGTAAAGGTTTTAATGCCCTTGTCTGCTGATATGACACTCTTGTTAAAAGAAGAAATGGATAAAGTAGTAGCTGCAATGGTGGAGGGAATACTAGACTCGATTGGTGGTTACACTACTGAACTATCCCAGGAAAGTGTGGACTATTGCTGCTGCTAAGCTCCCACTTTTCTCAAGTGGTCTTTGTCAACCTGCAAACCTTCCTTGATGATAGAGGTTTGAGCTGCCTTAAGCACCTGCAAGGAGAGTTTCTTGATCTTAGAAATAATCTTTTTAGAGGTTTGAAATAAGGAAATATCCTAGCATTATTTTGTCTTGAGAGGATCACTTGTATCCCCAAAGATTACCCAAATAGAACTAGATGGTTGTTCTAATAAGTGATCCATAGTAAAAATTATGGCACCCAACTTGTGGTTGTGCTCAAGCTAGTCCTTGAAGGTGACACAATCCTCTAAGACATGGCCTAACATGTGGTGGTCATGGCAAAAGTTAGGATCATTGCTCTTGCCCACTTCCTCCAACCTATTCAGCTATAGTAGCTAGAAATTAGGATTCATTAAGAGATTTTTAAATATTTTCTTGACTACCACCCTCTTGAATGAATATGTCTTGTTTAGTTTGTCCAGAAGAGTAGGTGGGTAATAGCTACCTAGCAGTGGATAGGAGTTCCACTGCTGGGTATACTACTGAGGAGGTGGTTGTAATGGCTATTGAAGTGACTATGGTGGCCGGTATGATGACCGAGGTGATGGTAGAGGCAGTGGATGTGGAGGCTACTGAGCTCTAGGTCTCTTAAACTGAACCCTAAGTGGTCGCTTCCCCTGTCAACTGATGCCATTGCCACTGGCTTCTTTTCAAAATATTTCTTCAGTTTAGGCTTGGATGACTGGTCTTCGAAAAGTAACTATTCCTCTTCTCCTTGTAGACTAGCCACCTTGTTGATTAACTTCTCAAACATTTTGATAGTAAATCCTTTCAGTATAGAAGCAACTGAGCCATGAATATTCTTAAGAGGAATCTCTATGTTGTGTTGTTCGGATAGCTGCGGTTCATATTTCATACTCAACTTTTGCCACATGGGAATATAATCAATGAGGGTCTCACCAGGGTTTTATTGTGCTACAATGAGATAGCCCATAGTCACCCTTTATTGAGCTCTAGTAAATCTCTTAATGAAAAGTTGTCCCAACTTAACAAATATCTTTATTGAACCATTGAGCAATTTGGCATACCAATTGAATGCAATCTCTGAAAGACTATTAACAAATAAGCGAAAGAGAAGTGCATTGCTACCACGGGCATTGCAACAGCTGGCTCTAAAGTATGCTATATGCTGTCGAGGGTTCCCACTGCCATCAAAAATCTTGAAAGAAGGTAGCACAAAACTTTTGGGATACTGAACTGTAATAAATTCCTCTAGGTCGAGTCTACCCTTTGGAATGAATGAGGTACCTCGAGCTTGCGCTAATGCTTCTCTCACTTATTGTTCCACCATTTATTTGAGGTCTCTCTCCTACATGAAGGTATTATCTATGCCATTTCTATGCAGGTTACCACTGCCTGATCTACAAGAGAGGTACTCTTGGGGGGTTCTAAGACATGTAGAAGCTCAGGTTGCTCAGCCTCCATAAGGCTAGGATGTAATGCTGAAGCTTCATTCTCAAGTACTAGTACTACCACTAACAAATCCTCAACCTCTTCTCCATCCTATGGATTTAATCATCCTTCTACCTAAGCTACCAAAGGAGGTGTTGGGTTGAATGGATAGCATCGTCTTCTTCAACCACAACACCTTCCTGGCTTTGATAGTCTCAGTGGAGGGAGCTTCGAGTATCTACCATGTGGACTTTGGCTGAATCCTCTAGAAGATCATCCTTATCGAGGTCAAAAACTACCTTCACCTCCTCATCAATGATCTTTAGAAGTCATCTCTTCTTAGCAAAGTAGTCCTCTAAGATGTCATCTATTGAAAAATCTCTTACTTTGTCTAGATGAGCTGAAATAAAGACTCACTAATGGCCAACTATGCAACTATGCTCATTTGAATCTATGCAACGGATGCTGCCTACTGATGGGGCACCCTCACTAAGAGGATTGACTACCATGGGAACTATACTGATGTCCCTTCCCTCCTCTGCTACTATCACTATTATTGGTGGTGACTACTGTGGCTGCTGTGATTGTGGTGGTGGCATGACCACGGTGACTTTGGGTCTTCACTCCTTCACCACAACTGAAGTGGGAGGTCGAATGGGAGAGCTCGACCTCACCTCAGTAGGTGAAGTAGATGGAGTGGGATCTTTAGGCTGTAGCCAAATCACCAATGGGGACTTCCTCTCAATGTAGATCTGAGCCTTGGTGAGGAATAGTTGAAGGAGGGACCGACTAGTAGCGGTGGGCGGAGCAGCGGTGTGATGTAGGTAACATCGACTGCCCTTTCATTGGAGCTATCATTCGATGGCTGGTGGTGTCAGTGAGTACTATACCGTCTATGCGATTGGCCTGGTGGCCTGATGATCAGGGAAGTCAATAAGGGTAGAGGCCACCGACTACCTAGTGTACCTCCATATCTTCCTAACGCCTCCGTGGGCGCAACTCGGCCTTGATGGCCTCTCTCATGATGGAACCGATGCTCCTTGGGATCAAAAACCTCAGATTGAATAATACACTAGACTCACGTGTAGGCTCAGCCAACCTAGTGAAGAACTATTCTGAGGCTAGCATAGAGTTTCTTCCTCTGCCTAGTTGGTACCTCATAGTAAGTTGGTGGTGGAGAAGATGTAGCAATCATATTTGCATCCTCCTCTCCATCTAAACTGGAGAGTGGGTGGAATCTACTACCACCCAAGAAAGGTGAGATCGCTTAAGGAGAACCCTCCTCAGCAATATATGATGTAGTGTCTACCTCCCTAGCTGCTCTCTCTTGGTGTCGCTTGATCTTCCTACTTTTGTTGCGATGTTGGGTGTGGGAGAGCAGTATGCTACGGGAGCTAGAACCTGCCTCAAAGGTAGGGGAGAATATCTCTGATGCTAAGATAGTCTTCCCCTTTGAGGGGACCAAGAAGGAGGTAATAGCTCATACCCAGCTATGGCAGAATAAGTAGGCGGCACTATGGTGGGGACCTCCACAGCCTTCTTCCTCAAAGAGGGAAACTCGGGGTCAGACTCAACATCAAAGTGGAGGAGTGGCAGCTGCCCTACCACCTCCTCTGTGCTGACAGTTGTGAGGGCTGCCCCCTCAAATGTAATTCTAACCCCCTCAAAGCCACGACCAAAGTAAATCAGGTGGGTGGCATATTGTGGTGAGATTGGCCTGATCGTAGCCAAGTCTACACCAGAGGGGAAAGTGAAAAAAACTTGCTAGGAGCCATGGCAACTGTACTGACTAAAGATTGAGCTTATTTAACTGCTCTGATATCTATACATGTGAAAATATAATTGAGTCATACTTTGGCCATAATATTTGACTTTAATTATAAATTTCTAATTTGAATTTGGATTTTGAACCCACACTCAACAAATTTAAGTATGCTAAGTGGGGTTCATTGATTTTGAAGAGATTTAGAATTTTGAGAGAGGCTGCCATAAGAATTGGTTTGTTGATTTTGGAACCTTCATCCAATAAATTAGGATATGTTGAATGAGGCTCCTCCATTTGGAGAGATTTCTAAAGATGATTTTATTTTGCTAATCCTTTATTTTGAGATTTTAATTTCGGAGCATTCCCTTAGAAATTTGGGTATGCTAAGAGAGATCCAAGTACATGTTTGAAAACATTTTTGAACATATCTTTGTTGTTTATGATGATTGTTTGTCATGTATTTGATTTGTTTTGATTTGATAATGGGATCTGTACTTAGCAAATTTAGGTATGCTAAGTGAATCCCAATGTGTATGATGTATTTTGATTTGATTTTGAAAAATGAGACCCTTACTTAACAAATTTGGTATGTTAGTTAGGACTCAAGTGTGTTTAATATATTTGAAAGAGAGATTCCTACCTAACCAAAATATTTGATGTTTTGTTTTGATTTGAAAATTGAAACCCTTACTTAACAACTTGTTATGTTAAGTAGGGATCAAGTGTGTTTGTTGCTTTGATTTGAAGATAGGGTTCTTACTTAACAAATGTGGTATGTTGAGTAAGGTACAAAAATGTGTTTGATTTTAATTCAAAAGTGGGATTCTTACCTAACAAATGTGGTATGTTAAGTAAGTATGACTTGGTATTTGTTTCATTTTGAAAGAGGTGAACTCTCATTTAACAAATCTGGTATGTTAAATGGAGTTCAATTTGATTTTCATGATGTTGTTTAATTTTATAAAATGGAGATTCTCATTTGTCAAATTTGGGTATGTCAAATGGAAGTCAATTGTGTTTAATTTGTTTATGATTTGAAAAAGAGAACTCTACTTAGCAAATGTGGGTATGTTAAGCAGACTCCAATTTGTTTTAATTTTTAAAAAGAGGGGAATTCTCATTTAACAAGTTTGGGTGTGTGAAATGGAATTCAAATGTGCATTGTTTCATAATTTTGAAAGAAGGCACTCTATTTAGTAATTGTGGGTATGCTAAGAAGGATCCAATTTGTTTTGGTTTCTGAAAAAGGGGAACTCCACTTAGCAATTTTAGGTATACTAAATGGAGTTCAATTATTTGTGTGTGGTTTCTTTTGAAAATAGACCTCTCATTTGGCAAATTTGGGTATGCCAAATGAGATTCAAAATATATATCTTGACTTTGTGTATGATATTGCTTTTGAAAAGAGGGGAACTCTAACTTAACAAATTTGAGTATGTTAAGTGAGGTTCAATTATATGTTGATTTTGATTTTTTTTTTTATTTTTATTTTAATGAAACTCCATTTAACAAATTTGGGTATGTTAAATGGAGTTGGTTAATTGCTTTTATTTTAAGAAATGTGCTTTTTGAAAACCTTTGAAAGGGGTTTTGTTGATTATAAATTTGATTTTGATTTTTTGAAAGAGGACCCTCATTTAAAAAATTTAGCTATGATAAATGAGGTTTGATTGGCTTTTATTTTAATGAGATTTGAAAAATTTTATATTTTTGAAAACTTCAGTTGGAGTGAATTTAAAAATGATTATGGAGAGAGGAATCCTCCCCAACGGAGTTGCCAGAAAAATCTATGGTGTTTATTTTTAGAGGTAAGACATGATGAAGATCTTTGGGGTTATTTACTGAAGTGATCTGGTACTACATTAAGGTATGATACACTATCTTGAAAGATATAAATCATCACCCTATAATGGACATAATCGCCTAATAAGGACTCTTAAGGCACGATGGGTCTTGAATGTACCGAGATGGTCCTCTACTTTACATGGAAAAGTAAAGTAGTTTATATATTAAAGGTTCGTTAAGTTCCCTGGAGGCAAGCCTCCATTGTTAATTACATTATAAGAAATGGAAATTCTTTAGGAATACTCTCGATTAAAGTAGAAATTAAGAAATGGAAATTCCAATCTAATGGGAGTATTCAAGGAGAGGACTTATTATTGAAGACAAAGAGAATGAGTAAGAAATGGTCATGATACTAGTAAGCCTAGTGAGTATTCCAATCTACCCTATGGTTGGGCTTTATATGCTTGAAGTTGCAGAGATTGAATTTATTGAAGTTAACATTTTATTAGAAAGCTAGGACTTATAATCCAATAATATAAGATTGTGGAAATGCCTAAGAGGTGAGGATTTATGCTAGTATCCTGAAGAAAATAGCTACCTCAGATCCTAAATATAAGGAGATTTGGCAGAAGATAAAGCATGTCCTAAGTCTAAGCGAAGATGGGTTTATGGTTTACCTCCACAAGAGAGGATAAACCACCTAACTGGTGGGCTTACAACTACTTAGAGTGGTAGCTAGCTAACTCCTCCTATGCTTTAAATTCATGTAGGCAAGTCTTATGAGTTGCAAGATAGCTTGGGTAGTTATTATTTAGAAAGAGACTAGAGCCCTTAAACCAACTCCCTAAGAGACTAAGTATGAGTATGAGTAATTTACTTAATTTACAAATGAAAATATTTTAAATTTTATTTCAATTTTGACACTTCTTTTTGACAAAGGCTTTAGGATTTTAATGCCTATATGCACAATCAAAATAGGTTATGGGCTAAATCAGCTAGAAGAAGGTGTTCTCAAGCACAAGGGATGCCCTCATAGGTCATGCATTCCCCTATCGTGCAAGGATGGAGAGCCTTCATGTTCAAGAGAGAAATAATATGCATGCATGTTGTGAGACTTTCAACCATTTAGCTAAGGGGTTGCTAAATCTTTTAATTATCTTATTTAAAACCAAAGCTTTATGGCGAGGTTATGAAATGTTTTAAATTTTAATTATGATTTATTAATTAGGGTAGAGAAATTAATTTTATCTTAAGAGACTAATTGCATCCAGGCCACACATTAAAGCATCAAACATATGAGAAACTAACAAAGCATGTTGTTTCTAAACACAACATTAAACAATTTTATAGACTACCATAAAAGAATAAAAGGCCTGTGCGGTCGACTTTTGCCGTATAGCTCGAAAAGAGAAAATGGGTAGCCGAGCTCTACCCTTATACAACCTGATATATAAAATAATAATTACAGTTACAAATAATAAAAGCTTTGGGTGGTCTTCAAGTCTTCATTATTCATGTCTCTTTCATTTCTTTATATATTTTCTTCTTTTGATGTGGTAGACTTCAAGGCATCACATGGCACCCTAGGGTAGCCTTGTAGCTAATGGTCATCCTAAACCCCATAGTACTAATCCTAATTCCTAATGAAAAATTACATTAAAATATGAAAAAATAAATCTACACACTAAAATAAGTGTTAGCTAAACACACATACAGTCCAAGTAGTTATATTTATAATTTGGACTTAACATCATGCACATGGGTAACCAAGCCCACCTATCCTAACTTGGATTATGCTTAGGGACTTAAGCAACCTACAAAGAGAGCATTTATATTTATTTTTAAGCGGCCCATTAAGCAAAATCCCTCGTAAAAAATAAAGGTAGACTATCAACAGCCTAACATCCAGCATACAATCCACATTCCTAAAATCTAGCCTAAAACATTATATCATAGAACAAAACACAACATCATCCATACAATCAACACATCGACCTAACATAATTCTACGGTCTTTGACCTAGTATTCTAGTGTGTGAAAAAGGGCTTGTGTGATAAGAATTTACCACGCTTCTTTAGTTTAAGTTTAAATTTGTTGTTTGAATTTGTTTAAAATTTTCCTTTGTGTGGTTTCAATTTAAATGATTTAATATTTTATTTTCCATTTTATTTTACTTTTATTTGGTTAAAGTGATATTTAGGTTTTCAAGAATGAATAATGAATTTTATTTTGGATGGAACTCACCATATTCTACATCCTAACTCCTAATAAGTCTAACTAAGGTCTTTAAGTATCTTAATTAGCCCAATTATATTTATGTGATTGATTTGATTTGATTAATGTTTGTTTGATTTAATTTAGATTTTTAAAATTTGAGTTTACTTAATCTTCATGATTTTGTTTGATTAATTTTGGATTAGATATTTTGATTTAATTAAATTTTGATAATTCAATATCTTTAATATCTAATGAAGTTTAAGTTTGTTTAATTTCATATATTCATTGATTAATTTTGGATTAGATGATTTGATTTACTTAAATTTTATAATCCAATATGCTTAATATCTAATACTTTTATTTTAATTCATATGATTATTGTCATTTTGATGTTTGTTTAAATTCATTGATTTTTTTATTATTTGAGTTTGATTTAGATTGGAGATGTATTTTAATTTACTTATTGTTATTTATTTAAAGTTTAATGTGTTCTTTTATTTGAATTCCAATTAAGGGTTTAACTTATTAAATTTAGCTGTCTAGTTTATATCAATGATTATCTCTTTAGCTTAATGATTATTTTCCTATCTTAGTTCAATAAGTTTTTAATTTGGATTATATTTTTGTTTAACTTATTTTGATATTGATTAGAATTTTGAGTAATTGTATTTTTTTAAATTACTTTAGAGTTTATATTTAATTTTATGTTTATTTGATTTGATTATGATATTTATAATATGAATTATACAAGTTTGCTCTTTTTTTTCTTGACTTCAATTGTCTATGTCCTAAGGGATGTGAGTTTCTCTCTCTCTCTCTCTCTCTCTCTCTCTCTCGAGAATATATATATATATATATATATATATATATATATTAAAATGTGATTTGAATTAGTTATCAATTCCTCCAAAATTTTATATGAATAATTAATCAAATAAAGCTTAATATTGTAATAAGGATATGTCACATAACTAAATTTTCTTTTGATTTTAGAATCAACATATGACAATTAGAGATTAAATTGATTTTATAATTGACTTTCATAAATTATGTTCAAACAAATTTTTATATTCGATAATATTTATAATACTATTGGTTTAGTTAATTTTTCTTCTTTTTATACTAAGTTTTACTTAGATTTTTTGATAATTTAATTTGCACCCTTTTTTATTTTGTTTGATCACATATTATTTCTTTTTTTTTGTTTTAATTGGAATTCTAAAGATTGATTAACTCCTTTTATTAGATTTGATTGAATTTTAAAATAAGTAAAATAAGGTGGATTAATCATAATCATTCGATCAAAAATCAAATGACCCATGAGTTAATGATGGCTTGATAAGTGGAATCAGATCCCTACACCATTCGACCTAATCAAAGTCGACGAAGGAAATCGTAAATCGCCAGAGCTCGGGGACAGGACTCTGATTTAGGTTTGTTAGTTAGGTTTATTAGTTATTTAGTTTTAGTTAGTTTAGTTATTTATTTATTAGTTATTATTATTAGTTTTTATTAGTTAGTTTTATTAGTTTAGTTATTTTTTTCTTATTAATGCTTAGTTATTAGTTTTTTTTAGTTTTTCTATTTATTATTTGTTTAATTTTATTAGTTTAGTTATTATTAGTTAGTTATTTTTATTATATATTAGGTTTTTATTTTGTTTTTTTTATTTATTAGGTTTTTAGTTAGTTATTATTATTAGTTACTAGTTATTATTTTTATTATTATTTTTATTATTTATTTTAGTTTAGTTTTTTATTTTTATTACTTTATTTTTATTTTATTAATTATTAGCTAGTTATTATTAGCTTAGTTAGGTTATTAGTTAATAGTTTATTTATTAGTTAATTTATTAGTTATTATTATTATTAGTTTCTTATTATTATAGTTATTTTTAGTTATTTTAGTTTAATTTTATTTTTATTTTAGTTTTAGTTTTAGTTTTTACTTTTTTTTTAGTATTTTATTATTAGTATTTTTTATTAGTTTTTTTAGTTTTATTACTATTAGTTATTAGTTATTATTAGTTATTATTTTTATTTATTATTATTAGTTATTTTTATTTATTTTTTAGTTTTATTTATTTATTATTTAGTTTTTAATTAGTTACGTTATTATTTATTATTATTAGTTTTTTAGTTAGTTAGTTTTTAGTTATTTAGTTATTATTATTAGTTTTAGTTATTATTTTAGTTTTATTTAGTTTAGTTTATTTTTTATTAGTTTGTTTATTCATTATTATTATTAGTTATCAATTTTAGTACATTTTTTATTAGTTTTATTATTTTTTTATTTTTTTACTTATTAGTTTATTAGTTAGTTAATTATTAGTTATTAGTTATTATTAGTTTATTAGGTTTTTTATTATTTTATTGGTAATTATTTAGTAATTAGTTTAGTTTTGTTAGTTATTATTTATTAGTTCATCAGCTTTTATTAGTTGGTTATTAGTTTATTAGTTTTTTAGTTATTAGTTATTATTATTATTTTTAGTTTTATTATTTATAGTATAATTATAATTTATTACTTTTTTTAGTTTTAGGTTTTTTTAGCTTTCTTAGCTTTTATTAGTTAGTTAGATAGTTGGTTAGTTTAGTTATTTTATTA
This sequence comes from Cymbidium sinense, assembly GCA_021442155.1. NCBI lineage: Eukaryota > Viridiplantae > Streptophyta > Magnoliopsida > Asparagales > Orchidaceae > Cymbidium > Cymbidium sinense. The sequence goes on from CM038217.1 coordinate 189,681,948, forward strand.
ATTATTAGTTATTATTAGTTAGTTTAGTTATTTTTAGTTATTTTATTTTTTAGTTTTTTAGTTATTTTTATTTATTTACTATTATTAGTTATTAGTTATTATTACTATTATTATTCTTATTATTAGTTCTAGTTAGTTTAGTTATTCTTAGTTATTATTACTTTATTTATTATTAATAATTTTATTAGTTAGATTGGAATGACCATTAGGCTTCCTAGTATTTTATTAGTTATTGTTAGTTATTTTATTAGGATAGATTGGAATGCTCACTTGGCTTTCTAGTATCATAAGAATTTCCTACTTCTTCCCTTTTGATTCTAAAAATAAGTATTCTCCTTGAACTTTTGTAATTGATTTTCCAAATACAACCAATCTTTTGATAGTCTAACCTTGAAATCTTTGGAGATGATAATTGTCTACACTTTGGTGAGGGAATTTCATTAGGAATTTGGAGGCTTGCTTGCACTTTTTGGGTGAGGATTCAAATCTTCTAATCATAGATCTAGGAATCTTCTAGTAAAGTGTGAACACTTAGTAAGCTAGAGGCTTAGGGGTTTAGGCCATGCCATAGGGATTAAGAGACCCACTTACCCTATAGCATAAATCTAATCCTATCTTCCCCTTCTTAAGTTGAAACCAAACCTCAAATTCATATCAAATTCAAAATTCAAATTCAAACTCAACTCCAAATGATTGAAGCCCATGATCAAATACAAACTTGAAATCTTTCTTAAGCCATGTGATTTAATTCCATGAACTGAGCCAAATCTCCACCTAATTTAATCTAAGTTCAATTGATTTCTTCATGAATCAATCATATATTAAATCATCTTCACAAATAAAAAAGAATCTACACTCAAAATCAAAATTAAATCCCTTAAAACTTTGAACATGAGATTAGCCAAATTTGCCTTCAAATCAATTTAAACTCAATTGATTTTCTTATAAATCAATTGTTCTTTTGATAATCATCCCAAATATATATGAAATCTACATTCAAATGCCCAAAACCCAAAACCAAAAAAAAACCCAATCCCCTTTAAGCCAATTCTTTGGACTTAGCCAAATCTACCCAAATCAAGTCAAGATTTTCTCTTGAATCAATCATTCCTCTAATCACCTCCTCAAGTATAAATGAAACATATAATCATCAAATCAAATTCAAGTCAAGCCAACTTAGCTCTTTTGATTTAAAAATTTGAAATGAACTAAAATCCATTGGACTCCAAATTGATTGCAGTTGAATTTATAATTCAATCTTAGGCTCATATATAAGTTCAACTAAACTTAAACCAAGTCAAAACGAAGCCAATTGACCTTAGGCTCACTTTGCCCAAAGTGACCTAAAGAACCCTTTGAGTTCTAATCCAACCCAAATTGGATTGAACCAAGCCCATCCAAGCCTCATACCATGACCATTGATCACCCTAGGATGACAAATTGACATGAATTGGGCCAAACAAAGTCAACTTGGTCATTTGGCCAAGTTAACCCTTTTGCCCAAATGAACCAAAACTAGCCAAAACTCACCCTACACAAAATTAGTTGAAACCATTAATTCACAACAAGCCATGATCAATGTTTAAACATGACTTGACCATCAATTGAGTCAAACCAAATCCAATTGGCCATTGGCCTAAGATTGACAAATTAAAATCCAAATTGACTGCAACCAATGGCTCAAGTTCATACCAAATTCATTGTTGAACTTGACCAAAGATCTAATTTGATCAATTAGACCCAACCTAGCCCAATTGACCCACTTAGCACAAATTGACCTAAAGGGTCAATTTGGCCTAAATCCAAATTAAATCCAAATTGATTCAAACTAAAGACTACATTCATCTTAGAACATGAATCAACCAATAATCAATTTGGCCAATTTTGGACAAAATTGGTCAATTTGACCCATTTGATTCCAAATGAGCCAAAATCAATTCTAGGCCAAATTAAATCAAATTGATCATACCAAAACACTTTAAATCATCATTCAAACCTAAGCCTTGGTTTGACTAAATTTGACCAATTGGTCAACCCAACCCAACATAATCTAATGTGACCCAAATTGAGCCTTTGAAACCAAATGGAACTGATCAAAAACCAACCCTCATTAAACCCAATCAAATCCCTCATGGATCCTCCACATAGGATTCCACCCAATCTATTCAATCTCCCCATCACTTGCATTCAATGGAGACTATCTTGGCTAGAATCCCAAGTCCCTAATCAGCCATCATCTCCCAACCATCTCCCCATCACCATTAATGTTGATTTTCAGCCATTCAAAAAACACAAAAAATAGAAGCCTCAAAGATCTTCCTCTTGTCACTATTCATTATTCAAGGGCTTTCTAAAGAAACCTTGCATTTCTTTTAAGTAAAAGCACCTGGTGAATTGGTGAAGTGACCATTCTTTGGATACATCATTCTAAGGTGAATTAAGAGCCTAAGTCCATCCCAAAGCTTCTTCCTACATCCAAAAACATGCTCGGATCAACATCGCCACCGGAAACCATCCCCAATGAGGTAATTTTCAACAATCGTCACTGGCCATAGGAGCTTTTGTTTATAATGATTTTTTGCTCAATTCTAGGAAAATTTCTTTGATACCCATTGTATTTTTCATTCTACATCATCCCTACGCAAATCGAGAAGTTTTTTGGTGAGAATCACCATGAAATCGAGCCCCCAAATGAACCCTATTCCATTTGGCTTTCATAAAAATCTTGTGAATTTACTATTCTGCATGTCGCTTTTATAGGAAGAAGAAGATACAATAGCCATTTGATCTTGCTTCAATGGGATGGAAAACTGTGATTTCACATTAGATTAGCCACATTCATCCTATTTTAGCCCGCCAGATCACGTGGATTGATCTGGATCGTCCGATCCACGATCGAACGGTTCGATCCGATCTGTACGGAACATACCATTTTCCTGTTTGTGGGATTGCAACTCCAATCTGGGGTTGCCATGTGGCATCATGTGCCGTGGGAATTGCATGTGGAATCAATGTGCGGTGTTGACTGGGTTAAGTGTTTTCTTATTTTAAAATTAATTAAATCTCCTAAAACTTTGAAAATTTTTTAAAAATAAAATAATCAATCAAAAATTGAAAATAAAGGCTCTTTGGATTCATCTTTTCGAGAGGAATTCAATAAACTCAAAATCCCCAAATTTCACTAAATATTTTGAGCTTAATTTGAGTTTTAATGAAAATAAATGTTCATCAATTATTCTAAAATACATATCAGATTGAGTTGAAACTTTCAAGGATTGAAAATGAAGTTATGATCTACATACCATAAAATTTTCAAACCTAAATGACTTCTGGATTAGGAGATATTGAATTTTAAAACTTAAATAGTCCATTGTAATAAAATAAATTAATAGACTTTATAAAAATTATTTAAACTGACTGAAACTTTGAAAAGTCATAATAAATTATAAAAAAATTGAAAAAATACAAATAAATACTCATTTTAAAGGTATTTCAGAGGATGATGTAATAAAAATACTTCTAATTAATTTTGAATAATAATTAAAGCTTAATTTTGGTTTAATGAAAAACTTAATTAACTCCTTAATTAACCATGGAATTAATCCCAAACTTTGAGATATTTTAAGGGGATGGCCTCATCCTCTCCTATTTTCTTGGGATTTGTTGCTTGCTTAAATGGAAAAATAAATTAACCTTAATTACTCTCTAATAATTAATGATTAATTAATCATGTGAACATTAATGAATCAAGTAAGTAATTAATCCTTTGAGCAATAGTGAATGAGCCTATGGGATAAGATTGAGACCTCCTTCTTAATCTATTCCTTCAAGTTCATTTAATTAATCAAGTTAATTACATAATGGAAGATCTAAATCATTCCAAAATTTAATTGCGTAAGTAATGGGTAGACTCTTTGGTGTTAAATAACTTAAGAGAATTCTAAGGAAATTATAACTAACCTACATGTGTGGGAGGGTTATAAAAGTGCTTAATTAAATACTTGAGAGTCAATTGCATTAGGCCCTTTTATTTTCATAGGATCATTGTTAATTTTATTCCCAAAGCATGTACATATCATGTTGGCTCATAATCACTTGGATAATTATAATAAAGTGGCATAAGAATGGGGAAAATTTATGGACTTAACTCATATTACAACCTAATTACCTTTTTCATTAAACTAAATTAAACCACAAATATGGGAATGGATTAGGATCAACAAACTTTCCCTGATTTCATTAAATCAAGTCAAAACATAAAATGAAAGATGGTATTAACAAGCTTTGGTTTTCTTTAAATGCTTTTATTTAATATGATTGTATTTAAGAATTAGTTTGATTGAATGAGATTATATGCTTATATTTAGTATATCTTTTCCAATCATGTTAAATGTTGTATGTCATTTGAATCATTTATTCATGTCTTTCATTAATAAATCAAATGAATTTTTCTTTATGTTAAACTTGCATGTGTTGAATTAAATTTATAATATATGTGTGGCTATTATCACTATTAAATCAAATTTATTTTTAAAATTCTATAAATAAACTACAATATTTTGAGTGATAATAGCTATAAATATCTATAAGCTTGTATGTGTCTATAGCTTAGAACATGTGATATGGAATTCTCTTTCTTTATTTTACATGGATTTACATAAAGATTGAATGTTAACAGAAGTATAGTCCATTCGAAAGGGACATAACATTTGTTTGTATTCATTCCTATGTATTTCTATGTTAGAATTTAGATCAAACTTTAGCTCACATGCATAAATAATTCAATCAAAAGAAATACAACTTTTGCATGATTTTCTATTCATGTAGTCATTTGTACATCCATGTGTATTTAAGAATAGTGGGTATATCTAGTATGGACATTCTGGAGATAGGAGGTTTTAAGTAGCCCCAAGGAGGTCTTTACCTCACTCCTTTGGTTAACATTGGTGAAGTATCCAATTAAAACTTTTGTGCACTTGTATGTGCATTTAGCTAATGAATGAAAATCTCCTTTCAATTAAAAAAAATACAACTTTTGCATGATTTCATATTCTTGTAGTCATTTGTTCATCCATGTGTATTTAAGGATAGTGGGTATATCTTGTTAGGACATTCCAGGGATGCGAGGCTTTAAGTAGCACCAAGGAGGTCTTTACATCACTCACCTGGTTAACAATGGTGAAGTACTCATTTAAAACTTTTATACCCTTGTATGCACATTTAGCTAATGAGAGAAAATCCCATTTTCTACAAAATACATATATGCAACCTTCATTTAAAGTGTGATAAAAGAAATATGTCGCATGTGTAGTTATACCTAGACTTAAGTCATATGCATGCTACATGTGATGGAAAGGAGTAATTTGATGTATGCCATATGATAGTAATTCAATTAAGTTAATCTTAAGAAGCCTTTCATATTGAATGGAATTCTTTAAAGTGAACCCAAATTTAGGATTAATTTAAAAAAATGTGTAATAAACCATTCACTAAAGAGAGAATTAAGTCAAATTAACATGCTTTAGGAATGGCTTAAAGTAGGGATAAAAGAGGGTAATCCTCTTTTCATCTCTTTATGACACTTAGTTGCTAAGTGTAGGATCATATGAAATCAAATCATAAATTAAAATTTTGCAAATCAATTAAACAACTTAAAGTGAAACCACCCCTTATATAAAAATTAAATCTTTCCACACTTAGAAAAAAGCCTAGTTAGGACATACCACACAAACCTTAAGACCACATATTAGATTAAGTCACTACTTCTAGCCTTATGTTAGGGCGGTGCATGGTTTGATGTTTATTTTTTTTGTGATGTAATGTTTTAGACTAGATGTTAGGGTGTATATTTCATAGGCTGGATGTTAGGCTATATTATCCTAATCATATTTTTTTGCAGGGGATTATGCTTAAAGGGGTTACTTTAAAATAAATATAAATACTTTCTTTGCAGGTTACTTAAGCCCCTAAGCATAATCCAAGTTAAGACAGGTAGGCTTGGTTACCGATGTGTAGGGTGTTGAGTCCAAATTATAAAAATAACTACTTGGCATGTATGTGTGTTTAGCTAACACTTATTTTGCAAGTGTAGTTAGATTTACTTTTCCTATCTTAATGTAATTTTGCATTAGGAATTAGATTAGTGTTATGGGGTTTAGATGCATTAGCAAGGCTTAGTCCTAGGTGCCATGTGATGCCTTAAAGTCTACCAAATCAAAGGAGAAAAGATATGAAGAAATGAAGGAGACATGAAGACTTGAAGATTTGAAGACCCCTATAGCATTTATCATTTATGTAATTATTATTTCATTTTCTGGGTTGTATAAGGGTAGAGCTCGACTACCCATCTTTTCTTTTTGGGTTGTATGGTGGTACCCGACTGCACCGGCCTTTTATTCTTTTACGATAACTATAAAATGTTTGATATTATGTTTAGCTTATACATTAGAAATGGCATGCCTTTTCATAGTTTCTTTATGAATGATGCTTTAATGTCTAGCCTGGATGTGATTAGGCTCTAGGGAAATATAAATTTTTACCCAACTATAACTCATAACTAAAGTTGTAAATAATTCATAACCTTACAATAAAAGGCATTAAATAAGATAATTAAAAGATTTAGCAACCCCAAGCTGAATGTTGGTTTTGCTAGAGAGGATTTCTATCCTTGCATGATAGGGGAAGACTTTACCTATGAGTGTCTCCTCTGTGGTGGAAAACACCTCTTTCTCTCTGATTTAGCTCATAATCTCATTTCAACATGCATTTAGGCATAATAGATCTTATGGCTTTTGTCAAAATGATAAGTCAAAAATCAAATAAAATTTAAAAAGATTTTGCATTATATTAAGTCATTATTCATACTACTCATGCTCTAGTCTCTTAGGGAGTGGGTTTAAGAAATTTAGTCTCTTTTTAATTAATAATAGCCCAACTATCTTGCAATTTCATAAGACTTGTCTATAAGGATTTAAAGTGTAGGAGTTATCTGATTACCACTCTAGACGGTTATAAGTCCAGCAGTTGGGTGGTTTACTCTCTCTTATGGAGATAAACCTTATACCCATCTTCACTTAGATTTAGGATGTGCTTGCATTTATGCTAATGTTCAGGCTACTAGCATAAATCCTCACCTCTTAGGCATTTCCATAATCTTGTATTGTTGGATTATAAGTCCTAGTTTTTTAATGTCAACTAAATTGATCTTCTTCAAATACATAAAGCCCAACTATAGGATAGATTAGAATGCTCACTATGTTTTCTAGTATCATGAGCATTTCCTATTCATTTCCTATGGCTTCAATAATAAGTCTTCTCCTTAAACAATCCCATTTGACTTTCCAAACAAAACTAATTTATTGATAATCTAGCCTTGAAATCTTTAGAGACTTTAATTAACTATGGAGGCTTGCCTTCATAGGAAACTTAATGAACCCAGCTTAAATTAAACCGCTTTACTTTAATATGTAAAGTAGGGAAAAATCTCTAGTACTTTTGAGTACCCATCATGCCTTAAGAGTCCTTATTAGGTGATTAGGTCCATTATAAGGTGATGATTTCTATCTTTTGAGATAGTACATCATTCTTAATGTCATACCCGATCACTTCAATAAGTACCCCCTAAGATCTGTGTGGTATCCCACATCTAAAAATAAATAGCACACCCCCTTAGGGAACTTTAGAACCCGATTTATTTTAAACCCTACTTTATTCATCCATGTAAAGTAGGGTAAAAATCACTAGTATATTTAAAGACCCATCATGCCTTAAGAGTTCTTATTAGGTGATTGGGTCCATTGAAGGGTGATGCCTCAATCTTTTGAGATAGTACATTATACCTTAATGTTATACAATTCAATAAATTTACCCCATCTAAATATAAACATGACACTGAGTTTAAGGACTGCTTCATATGAAGTTATGAAGAGATGCTTGGTTTGTCTCCTTACATAGCAGTTAACAAACTACCAATAGAGCCCAGTGCTAACCCTATCATGGAAGCTCCTATACGCATGCGATTAGACATCAAATAATAGTTCATTTAAGAAGTCAAGAAACTGATTGAGTTAGCTTCATACGGATTATAATTACACGTTGCTAGAGCCATCCTATTAAGAAAAGAATGGTCAAATTCTCATATGTTGATTTTAGGAATCTAATTAAGCCATGTCCAAAAGATGAATTTTCACTATCGATATATCAATGATGGTGGATATTGCCTCATCTCATGTAATCTTCTCTTTATGGATATATTTGGATGAAAGAAACACTACTTTTAGAACCGTAATAAGGAATCTATTATTATAAGGTCATGCCAAATGCTTTTCCTGAGGAACTCATTCATCATCAATTGTTGATGTAGAGAAAAGGAAGACCATCTCTTTGGCTTGAAGTAGTTTTGAATGGTTAAGATAATTTAACCTCAAAAGAACCCCAAGTGTGCATTTAGGGAAATTTCCTGGGTTTGTGTCCGACACCTGGGGATCAAAATTGATCCAGAGAAGATCAAGACAATATTAGAAATGTCACCCTCTAAAAGTGTTTAACTCAACTCAAATCATTCCAAGGGCGGTTGGACTATCTAAGATTCTTTATATTCAACCTATCAAAAAGATGCCAACCATTCTTAGCACTTATCAAAAAGGCAACTAAGTTCAAGTGAGATGATAAGTGTTAGCACGCCTTTGAAGACATCAAACATAACGAAGGATGACTCCACACGGATGCTTTGTTGGCTCAAGCCAATGGCGAAGGAAGGAAAACATGCTCTACTACCTCAACCATCGTCTAATCCCTAGAGAATAATTATTGAGAAGCATTGCTTTAATCTTTCATCCAAAAGCTGTGTCATTATATTCTTTCTCATAAAGTGAACTTGATCTCTAGAATCAATCAACTATAATATCTCATGACAATGTCGATGCTATCTAGATGGTTGGCATGAGGGGCCCATTCCTCTTGATTAGACATCACATTAGTATCCCTCCGTGTGGTGAAAGGACAAGCACTAGCAAATTTTTTAGCAACACACCCACTTTCTGCTAACTCTCTATTTAGTGATGATCTTCCCGATGAATAAATCATGAACTTAGGGGATGCTAGCATTCACTATTAGGAGATGTACTTTGATGTTGCAGCTTTATCTCAAATTTGAGAAGAACCACAATCTACTATTCCAAGAAAGGCAAGGGTAGGAATAGTTCTCCTAACTCTGGACCATGATGTGATGAGGTTCTCATACCATCTTTCCAATCCTTGCACTAACAACAAAGCTAAATATGAGACTTTGATTGTTGGTCTAGAGCTAACTGTTACTCTAAGCATCCAAAACATTAACATCTTTGGGGATTCCCAATTAATGGTCAACCAAATCATTAGGTCCTATAAAGTTTTAAAGCTTAGGCTCCATCACTACCACAAGTACACAATGGTGCTATTGGCCCAAATCCTAGAGGTTACCATTTATAAAATTCCTTGAGGAGAGAATGCTGTAGTAGACGTTTAGCCAAGCTTGCCAAGGAGTTGGCATATACAGAGGATGAGTCCATATCAGTAAAGGTCCAAAATAGACAAGTCTTTTGCTTTATTGATATTGAACTCATCAAAAAGTACTCTCTTGAAGAGGAGGTTGTCATTCCCAAGAAGGTGGATTGGCAACCATTCATGGATTACCTAAATAAAGGAAAACTACATTCCAAGCCCATTAGATGAAATAGAGAGCACTTTGCTATGCTCTCATGGATGACACCTTGTACTGGCGGTCCTTAACCACGTTGTTTGGATAAACACGAAGCTCATAAGATCATGATTGAGGTACATTCAAGATTATGCAAAGCTCATCAATTTGATCCAAAGATGAAAGCCAAATTCAAGAGACTCGAATACTAATGGCTATCAATGATTACATACTGCATGGATGTGGCTAGGCGATGCCAACAATGTCAAATACATGGGGTGGTCCTACACCAACCACCCAACATTCTACATCCTACATTGGTCTTATGGCCATTCAAGTGTTTGGGTACCAGTATAGTTGGTCTAATTGATCCTCCTTCTTTCAAAGGTCATCGATTTATCCTAGCAGTTACCGATTAATTTTCCAAGTAATCGGAGGATTACAGGTCATAACTTCGCATGTGTTCAAATTTTTTAGGAATCATATATATATAGGTTTGGGTTCCTCGATAAATTATATCGATAATGATGCATTAATCCAGAGACACAACATAGTTTGGAGGTATTCTACCATGTACTAGCCAAGGACAAATATTTTGTAGAAGCCTTCAACAAAACACTCATCCAACTACTAAAGAAGACACTTAGTGTCATGAGCATTAGTTTAAGCCTTAGCCTACCACACCATATATAGAACTCCAACTCTCTACTCCTTTCTCCTTGGTGTAGTTTTCTGCCATTAGAAGTACAATTACAATCACTAAGGATAGCTATGGGTAGCAAGATCATAGTAGTGCAGAACACAAAGCTGTGGTTAGAAGTGTTTGAAGGTTTAGAAGAGAGACACCTACAGGCATGCCAAAATCTTGAGTTATACAAAGCTAAAATGATTCAAGCTCATAATAGTTGGCCCATCTTAGTCTTTGTTCAAGTGAGAGCTTATTTTAGTTCTAAGGAAACCAATTATTGTCCGTTGTAAGATGGGAGGCAAGTTTGAACCCACTTGAGAAGGCCCATTTTCCATAGAGAAGGCCTACCAAGGAGGATCTTATCAGTTTATTAATCATAAGGAGAGCATCAATGGGCTCCGGGAAATATTATCCATAAATCTTGTTTAAAATGAATTATCATCAATGAAAATTCTATTTCAAATTCAATCTCTTCCATGTTGAAAGTATTCTTGTTTGTGAATCCGCCATGATGTGTTTAGGGTAGGTGTAAGGAACTTGAGAAGTGTCCTATCCTTCATTGATACAACAAAAAATACAAACTACACACAAACATATAAAATAAATAAATATCTTTTGTCTCGAGCAACTCTGAGTTGAGATAACGCACTCCACTCAAGGCTCTAGGCGGCTGACGTCTACCCAGTAGTGTGTTACCCTAGTAGATTTCATGCTTTGGAGGATGTAAGTCTACTATGCTTTCCTTTCTTACTTGGCCACTACACACCGAAGAGCACCTTGTTAGTTTGGTAGGCCTTTATGTTGGCTTCATTTAAGAGGATGTGAGTCTGTTGTGCATTCTTCTTGGATTCTCCTTCTGTACTTCAGTATATTTGAGGTATAAGATAAATCCCCTAATAGCTCCTTCCCTCTTGGATGCTTCAAGTCTAGGTCCAATCCTCCATCGGGGCTCCCCGCTTAGTAGTTGCTCTAGGTTTGGTAACATCTGTCCCATCGACAATAGACTATCTTGATGATTAGACTTGCTTAAAAAGTTGTAAGCCAACAAACTTTCTTTCTAGATTGATCATTTCATACCGACAGGCACCTTTGGTTGGTTAGTTATTATTATGCTGACGGTGACCCACTCGGTGGATACACCACTCATGATAGATGTAAGTCTGCCACGCTTTCTCCTTGAGTTGGCCATTGTACACCTATAGGATTTCTTTTATAGGGCTCACGATAATGCCCCTAGTAGTACCTCCCCTATGGGCACTCTATTTGGATCATGTCCTTGGTTACCCGATTTAGAAACTACCTGGGTTACTATCAGATTAGACAGTTCCCCTTTCCTAGTAACCACCCCTATGGTTCAAGAATCCATCCTACGAATGTGCAAATTCTCCCTTGGTCTAGTAAATCTGAGATAGGTTAAGGCTAATATAGGCCCTTCTCAGTGTGGTCCCTCACACACCAACAGGGTCCACCCATAAATATAAACAAAATATATATTCACTTATGGATTAGGAGGACACCCCTAGCGATACCTTTTCCCAAGTAGTCATCCTATCTTTAGGGCGGTGTCAACAAAACTCCCTATAAGAATGGCATGATTACTCTTGAGTTTATATAAGTCCCCAGTGACATTCACTCTGTAGTTGCGCCTAGGTCGGGTTCAATTTGTTGTGCTACCAATAAGTCACCCCAAACTTGCTATGGAAGATGTAAGTCTACACCTTCTTCTACAACTACCGGTGCAACCCATTAGGTTAGCTAGCTACCGTGGCAGAGAAAATCCCTCTGGATTTGTAAATTTGAGATAGGTCAAGTTCGATATAGTCCCTTCTAAATTGGTCCATAAATTAAATCTATCAAATTTTATCAAGCTCACATGCCGAGAAGATATGCCCTCAATTCGAAATCAAACTAAACCAAAAAAACCAAATCAAATTAATTCAGACAAATAATATCAAATCACATGAAATTAAGATAAAATTAATCCTGACTACTTTTGAGTTGACATAAGTCCCTAGGGGCATTCACTCAGTAGTCACCCTAGGTCAAGTTCAATTTATTATGCACCAACAGGTCACCCTAGCGGTTGTTCCTCACTTTAGAAGATGTAAGTGTGCTACGCCTTCTTCTTAGCCCATCCATTATACACTAAAATGTAACTACTTAGGTTGGCTAGCTCTATACCTTTAGATTTGTAAACCTAAGGTAGGTCAAGGATGATATAACCCCTTCTCTTGTCCACCGATAGGGTCCATACATTAACTTCAGTTAAATTAAACCCCAATTTTCCCTAGTGAGTTAAATCACACCCTTCTCCTTTATATAAAGTCATGAAAATAAACAGGTGGAGCCAAATTAGGCCAACTCCCCCTGTGGACTCTAAATCAAAGAAATCCAACCAAACTCTTATCCCTAGTGGATACATCCCTAAACAAATCTATGAAATCAAACTCAAATCCATCCCGATGGATACGCCCTTGTAAAGGTTCATATACTCGATCCCTAGTGGACTTGAGTCTATCTCTCTAGATATGTCTCCCATCAATTAAAATGAAACAAATTAAAGTATTTGATCTTAATCCGATTATAGATTCTTATCCCTAGCGGATCTTCTTTACACAAATCTTATAATCAAATCAAATTTAAACTTTATCCCCGAGATTTTCTTCTTATGCCCTCATCATAGACGCCTCACATGTCATGCCCAATGCATGTGTATCCCCTAGCATCTCTCTCTATGTCCTTAACATGAAATTCTCATCAAATCCTCTTGGCTCTTTTTTTTTTCGAGATAAAGAGAGCTATATTACTAAGATCATGATTCTATTTACCTTTCAGGTTTAGGTATAGATTGTTTTCATTAGCGCTTACAGTCCTTTAGATGTTGTTGATCATCTCAATGCCAATACATTGATGGGTCTGTCAATTATATTGAGTCCTTTTATTGACCTCACTTTTGGAGTGAGGATTCAATCTTCCCATTTTAGACTTAGAGTCTAGATACTAAGACTTCCCTAGTCATAAGACGCCAGCATCTAGGTGGCTTAATGTTTGTGCCCTTAGGGATTACATTACACTCATGAATTCACAAATTATCAATATCAAAAAATCAAACCAAAATCCAAACCTAAGCCCTATGACCTATCCCATGGATCTTAATCTAAATCAATCAAAATTAATTGATTTTCTCATAATAAATTTATATCTTCAATCATCTTCTAAACATAAATATAATCGCATTCAAATAATCAAAAAACTAAATCATTAAAAGCACTTAACGACCTTCATGGACTTAGCCAAATTTCCATCCAAATCAAACAAAATCAATTGATTTTCTAATAATCAATTTATATCATCAATCATCTTAATAAATATAAATGAAATATACATTTAAATCATCAAAACTAAATCAAGATCTTTCTAAGCCACATAAACCATTTCCATGGACTTAGCCAAAATCCAATCAATTCAACCCAATTCAATTAATTTTTTAATAAATCAATTATTCCTTCAATATCTTCCCAAATATAAATGAAATCTACAATCATCAAAGCAAACTAAAATTAACAAGTCAACCTAGCCATCTTGACTTGGAATATCCAAATGAACCAAAACTCATCCAAACCCAAATCAATTTCAATTGAATTTATATATCAATCCTAAATCTATATACTCAACTAAATCAAATTCAAAAAAAATCAAACCAATTGGTCCACTTAAGTGGCCAATTTGACCTATTTGAGCCAAGTTCTAATGCTACCCAAATTGGATTGAACCAAGCAAACCAAAGCCTCCTATCATGATTGTTGATCACCCTAGGTTGATCACATATCACAAATTGGGTCAAACCAAGTCAACTTAGTCATTTGATCAAGTCAACCCCTTAACCCATATGAACCTAAACTAGCCAAATTGTAAGTTAAGCCAAATCCCTTGAAACCAATGATTCATACTAGCTCAAAATAAATATTTGAATATGACTTGACCTTCAATTGAGCCAAACCAAACCTAATTGACCCTCTTGACCTAAGTTGACCCAAATTGACTTAAAAGACCAAATGGGTCAAATCAAAATATAGTTTAGAGTTTAGATTTAGTTTAGATTTTAGATTTTAGAGTTTAGATTTTTAGATTTTTAGATTTAGTTTAAAGTTTACTTTTCAATTAGTTTAGTTTAGTTTAGAGTTTAGAGTTTAGAGTTTAGATTTTTAGATTATAGTTTAGATTTAGTTTAGAATTTTAGTTTAGTTTAGATTTTTAATAGTTTAGTTTTTAGTTTAGAGTTTATATTTTTAGATTTTGTTTTTTAGTTTAGATATTTAGTTTAGAGTTTAGATTTTTAGATTTTGGTTAGTTTAGTTTAGATTTTTAGAGTTTGGATTTATATTTAGTTTAGATTTAGTTTAGTTCAAATTTTAGATTTTAATTTAGAGTTTAGGGTTTAGGGTTTAGGGCTTAGGGCTTAGGGTTAGTTTAGGGGTTTAGTGTTTAAGGTTTATGGTTTTTAAGAGTTTAGGTTTAGTTTTTTTTTAATTTAGAGTTTAGGTTTTATTTTATTTATTAGGGTTTAAGGATTAGTTTAGGGTTTAGGGTTTAAGGATTAGTTTAAGGTTTAGGGTTTAGGACTTAAGTTTTATTTATTATTTATTTTTATGTTTAGGTTTTTATTTTATTCTCTTTTAGGTATATTTTATTTTTTATTTTAGATTTAGTTTTTATTTTAATTAGGTTTTTTATTTTTAGGTTTATTTTATTTTTTAGTTTCATTTAGGTTTTAATTTATTTATTTTTAATTTAGTTTTTATTTTTTATTTTATTTTAATTTTTGGTTTAGGTTTTAGTTTAGGTTTTATTTTAATTTATTTTTTTTCTATTTTATTTAGGTTTAGGTTATTTATTTATTTTATTTTTAGGTTTATTTAGTTTAGGATTTAGGGTTTAGGATTAGGGTAAGTGTTTAGAATTAGTTTAGGGTTTAGAATTTTGGGTTTAGGGTTTTATTAGTTTAGGGTTTAGAGTTTAAGGTTTAGGGTTTAGGGCTTAGGGTATAGGGTTTAGGGTTTAGGGTTTATGGTTTAGGGTTTAGGGTTAGTTTAGGAGGTTTAGGGATTAGGGCTTAGGGTTTAGGATTTAGGGTTTAGTAATTAGAGTTTAGGGTTTTAGGGTTTAGGGTTAAATGTTTATGGTTTTTTGGCTTTAAGTTTAGGTTTTAGAGTTTATATTTTTTGATTTTAGACTTAGTTTATATGTAGATTAGATTTTTCAGTTTAGTTAGGTTTAGATTTTAGTTTAGAGTTTTTAGATTTAGTTTAGATTTAGTTTATAGTTTTTTTAGTTTAGATTTAGTTTATTTTAGTTTAGATTTAGTTTAGTTAGTTTAGTTTAGTTTTTATATTTTAGAGTTTAGATTTATATTTATTTTTTTATTTAGTTTATTTAGTTTAGATTTTACATTTAGTTTTAGAGTTTAAAGTTTAGTTTAGTTTAGATTTAGAGTTTAGAGTTTAGATTTTAGTTTTTAGATTTAGTTTAGAGTTTAGATTTAGTTTAGATTTTAGATTTTAGGTTTATTTTATTTTTTAGATTTAGTTTAGTTTAGTTTTAGTTTTAGATTTAGTTTAGTTTAGTTTTTAGTTTTAGTTTAGAGTTTAGATTTTTTTAGATTTTTTAGTTTATATTTAGTTTTTTTATTTTAGATTTTAGAGTTTAGATTATTTTTAGTTTAGTTTTTTGTTTAGTTTAGATATTAGGTTTTTATTTGATATTTTTAGTGTAAAGATCAAATTTTTATATTTAGTTTTGTTTAGTTTAGATTTAGTTTAGATTTTTAGAGTTTAGATTTAGATTTAGTCTATATTTTAGTTTAGTTTAGATTTAATTTAAATTTAGTTTTAGGGTTTAGATTTAGTGTTATTTAGATTTTAGATTAGTTTAGTTTATAGTTTTTAGTTTAGTTTAGTTTAGATTTATATTTTTTAGTTTAGTTTGTTTAGATTTAGATTTAGTTTATTTAGTTTAGGGTTTTAGTTTAGATTTTTAGTTATAGTTTATTTTAGAGTTTAGATTTAGTTTAGAGTTTAGATTTTAGTTTAGATTTAGTTTATATTAGTTTAGATTTAGTTTAGATTTAGTTTTAGTTAGTTTTAGATTTTTTTTTTAGGTTTAGATTTTTATTTATTTTAGATTTAATTTATATTTTATTTTTTATTTAGTTTAGTTTTTAGTTTATACATTTAGTTTTATTAGTTTAGTTTAGTTTAGATTTAGAGTTTTTATTTTAGTTTAGATTTAGTTTAGATTTAGTTTAGATTTTAGATTTAGTTTAATGTTTGATTTAGTTTAGATTTTAGATTTAGATTTTTTTATTAGATTTTAGATTTTGATTTAGTTTAGATTTTTAGATTTATTTAGAGTTTAGATTTAGTTTAAATTTTAGATTTTAGTTTAGATTTTAGGTTAGTTTAGATTTTAGATTTTATTTAGTTTAGAGTTTAATTTTAGTTTAGTTTGAGTTTAATTTAGTTTTAGTTTAGTTTAGATTTTTTAGATTTTAGTTTAGATTTAGTTTGTTTAGATTTAGTTTAGCTTTTTTACTAGATTTTATTTTAGTTTAGTTTTTGTTTAGTTTAGATTTTTTATTTTATTTTTTATTTTTTTTATTTATTTTTTTTTAGATTTATTTTCGTTTATTTTTAGGTTTAGGTTTTATTTAGTTTAGATTTTATTTTATTTTTTATTTTATTTTAGTTTTTTATATTTTTTATTTTTTAATATTTAATTTTAGATTTTATTTTTTATTTTATTTTAGTTTATATTTTGGTTTAGGTTTTAGTTTAGTTTAGATTTTATTTTATTTATTTTATTTATATTTAGGTTTTATATTTATTTATTTTTTTTAGTTTAGTTTAGGGTTTTTTAGGGTTTAGGGTTTAGGTTATTTTTAGTTTAGGTTTAGGGTAGTTTAGATTTTATTTTAGTTTTGTGTTTAGGTTTAGTTTAGGTTTAGATTTTTAGGGTTTAGTGTTTTTTTATTATTCTTTTATTATTTTTATTTTTTGGGTTCAGGATTTAGGGTTAGTTTAGGTGGTTTATGGTTTAGTTTAGGGTTTAGGGTTTAGGGTATAGGTTTTTTAGGGGTTTAGGTTTAGTGTTTTTTTTTAATTTAAGGTTTAGGTTTATTTATTTATTTATTTAGGTTTATTATTTAGGTTCTTATTTTTATTTAGTGTAGATTTTATTTTATATTAGGTCTATTTTATTTTTATTTTCAATTTTATTCTGATTTTTTTAAGGTTTTTTATTTTTAGGTTTATTTTATTTCTTAGTTTAAGTTCAATTTTTGTTTATTTTATTTTATTTTAGTTTTTATTTTTTATTTATTTTATTTTTAGGTTTAGGTTTAGGGTTAGGTTTTAGTTTAGGTTTTTATTTTATTTTACTTATTTATTTTTTTGGGTTTAGGTTTTTTTATTTATTTTATTTTTAAGTTTTATTTACTTTAGGTTTAGGTTTTTAGGGTTTAGGGTTATTTTGGGTTTAGGATTATTTTAAGGTTTAGGTTAGTTTAGGGTTTAGTGTTTTGGGTTTAGGATTAGTTAAGGGTTTAGGGTTAGTTTATGGGGTTTAGGGTTTATGGTATTTTAGGTTTAGGTTTAGGTTTTAGAGTTTAGATTTTTAGATTTTAGATTTGTTTTAGATATAGTTTAGATTTTTTAGTTTAGGTTAGTTTAGATTTTAGTTTAGAGTTTTTAGATTTATTTTATTTAGTTTAGATTTAGTTTAGATTTAGTTTTTAGGTTTAGATTTAGGTTTAGAATTTATTTAGTTTAGATTTTTGATTTAGTTTAGTTTAGTTTAGATATAGTTTAGTTTAGAGTTTAGATTTAGATTTTTTATTTTAGTTTAGAGTTTATTTAGTGTAGATTTAGTTTAGATTTTTAGTTTAGATTTAGTTTAGACTTAGTTTAGTTTATTTTTATTTAGTTTAGATTTAGTTTATATTTTATTTTTATTTAGTTTATTTTTTTGTTTAGTTTAGATTTTACATTTAGTTTTAGAGTTTTTTAGTTTAGTTTAGATTTTTTAGAGTTTAGTTTTAGTTTTTTTAGTTTAGATTTTTTTAGTTTAGATTTTAGATTTTTAGTTTAGATTTAGATTTTTTAGATTTAGTTTAGAGTTTAGTTTAGTTTAGATTTAGTTTAGTTTAGTTTGAGTTTAGAGTTTAGATTTAGATTTTAGTTTTATTTAGTTTAGTTTAGATTTAGTTTAGTTTAAGTTTAATTTTTGTTTAGTTTAGATAGGTTTTTTGATATTTTTAGTGTAAAGATCAAATTTTTATATTTAGTTTTGTTTAGTTTAAATTTAGTTTAGATTTTTAGAGTTTAGATTTAGATTTATATTTTAGTTTAGTTTAGATTTATTTAAATTTAGTTTAGGTTTTTTTAGTTTTTTTAGTTTAGATTAAGCTTTTAGTTTACATGTAGTTTAGTTTAGTTTAGAGTTTAGATTTATATTTTTAGTTTAGTTTAAAGTTTAGTTAGTTTAGATTTAGATTTAGTTTATTTAGTTTAGGTTTCTAGTTTAGATTTTTTAGTTAATATTTTAGTTTATTTAGCTTAGATTTTAGATTTAGTTTAGAGTTTAGATTTAGTTTAGATTTAGTTTATACATAGTCTAGTTTAGATTTAGTTTAGATTTAGTTTTAGATTTTTTTAGGTTTAGATTTTTATTTATTTTAGAGTTTAGATTTAATTTATATTTTATTTTTATTTAGTTTAGTTTAGATTTTACATTTAGTTTTATAGTGTAGAGTTTAGTTTAGTTTAGATTTAGAGTTTTTGAGTTTAGATTTTAGTTTAGATTTAGTTTTTTAGATTTAGTTTAGATTTTTAGATTTAGTTTAATGTTTAGATTTAGTTTAGATTTTAGATTTTAGAGTTTAGATTTTAGTTTAGATTAGATTTATAGATTTTTTGATTTAGTTTAGATTTTTAGATTTATTTAAGAGTTTAGATTTAGTTTAAATTTTAGATTTTAAAGTTTAGATTTTAGGTTAGTTTAGATTTTTAGATTTTTAAATTTAGTTTAGAGTTTAATTTTAGTTTAGTTTAGATTTAGTTTAATTTAGTTTTAAGTTTTGAGTTTAGATTTTTAGATTTTAGTTTAGATTTAGTTTTGTTTAGATTTAGTTTAGCTTTTTAGTTTACTTTAGATTATTTTAGTTTAGTTTTGTTTAGTTTAGATTTTATTTTATTTTTTATTTTTTATTTATTTTTAGATTTTATTTTCAGGTTTATTTTGTAGGTTTAGGTTTTTATTTAGTTTAGATTTTATTTTATTTAAGTTATTTTATGTTTATTTTAGGTTTAGTTTATATTTTATTTATGTTTTTATTTTTTTTTATAATTTAGGTTTATTTCTTTATTTTATTTTGTTTTTTTATTTTATTTTAGGTTTATGGTTTAGGTTTTTTTTAATTTATTTATTTATTTTATTTAGTTTAGGTTTTTTTTTATTTTATATTTAGGTTTTATTTAGTTTATTAGGGTTAGTTGGTTTAGGTTTATTTTAGGGTTTAGATTTTGTTTAGGGTTTAGGTTTAGAGTTTAGGTTTAGGTTTAGGTTTTTATTTAGGGTTATTTAGGTTTAGGTTTAGGATTTAGGTTTATTTAGGATTTTTTAGTGTTTTTTTCTTTTTATTTTTTATTTTTTAGTTAGATTTAGGGTTAGTTTAGGTTGTTTATGGTTTAGGGTTTAGGGTTAGTTTAGGTGGTTTAAGGTTTAGGGTTTAGGGTTTAGGGTATAGGTTTTTTAGGGGTTTAGGTTTAGTGTTTTTTTAGTTAAGTTTATTTATTTATTTATTTAGAGTTTATTATTTAGGTTTATTTTTTATTTAGTTAGATTTTATTTAGAGTTTTATTTATTTTTATTAATTTATATTTTTTTATTTTATTTTCTTTTTAGTTTAATTTTGTTTATTTTATTTTATTTTGTTTTTATTTTTTATTATTTTAGTTTAGGTTTAGTTTGGGTTTTATTTATTTTTATTTTATTTTGGGTTTAGGTTTTATTTATTTTATTTTTAGGTTTTATTTATTAGGTTTAGGTTTTGGGTTTAGGTTATTTTTTAGAGTTTAAGGTTTAGATAGTTTAGGTTTTAGGATTAGTTAGGGTTAGTTTATAGTTTAGGGTTTAGTTTTAGATTTAGGTTTAGGTTTTAAGTTTAGATTAGATTTTTTATTTTAGATTTTTTTTAGTTTAGTTTAGTTTAGATTTTAGTTTAGAGTTTTTAGATTTATTTTATTTAGTTTAGTTTAGATTTAGTTTAGGGTTTTAGGTTTAGGTTAGTTTAGAATTTATTTAGTTTAGATTTTTTGATTTAGTTTAGTTTAGTTTAGATATAGTTTAGTTTAGAGTTTAGATTTAGATTTAGTTTATTTATTTAGAGATTTAGATTTTATTTAGTTTAGTTTAGTTTAGATTTTTTTGTTTAGTTGGTTTATTTAGTTTAGATTTTAGATTTAGTTTAGAGTTTAGATTTAGTTTAGTTTAGATTTTAGTTTTAGATTTAGTTTTAAATTTTTTAGTTTAGATTTTATTTATTTAGTTTAGATTTGATTTAGTTTAGTTTAGTTTAGTTTGATTTTAGATTTGTTTAGTTTAGAGTTTAGTTTAGTATAGATTTAGTTTAGAGTTTAGATTTTAGTTAGATTTAGATTTTTTAGATAGTTTATATTTTTTAGTTTAGTTTAGATTTTTAGTTTAGATAGTTTAGTTTAGATTTTTTTTAGATTTAGTTTAGTTTAATTTAGATTTTATTTAGTTTAGATAGAGTTTTAGTTTAGATTTGATATTTTAGTTTAGATTTAGTTTAAGTTTAGTTTTAGATTTTAGTTTAGATTTTAGATTTTAGTTTAGAGATTTAGTTTAGGTTTTAGTTTTATTTAGATTTAGTTTAGATTTTAGTGTAATTTAGATCTTAGATTTTAGTTTGGAGTTTAGGGTTTAGGATTTAGGATTAGGGTTTATAGGTTTAGTTTAGGTTTTGGTTTTATTTTTATTTATTTTAAGTTTATTTTTTAGGTTTATTTTTTAGGTTTAGGTTTTATTTAGTTTATATTTTATTTTATTTAGATGTTATTTTATTTTTAGAGTTTATTTTATTTAAGTTTTTTACTTTTAGGTTTATTTTGCTTAGATTTAAGTTAGTTTAGATTTAGTTTTTAGATTTAATTTTTATTTTTTTAGGTTTAGACTTTTATATATTTTGGAGTTTAGATTTTGTTTAAGAGTTTTAGAGTTTAGATTTTTTATTTTTAGATTTTAGATTATTAGATTTTAGTTTAGACTTAGTTTAGATTTTATTTTAGCATTTAGATTTTAGTTTAGTTTAGATTAGATTTAGTTTAGTTTAGTTTTATTTTAGTTTAGTTTAGTTTAGAGTTTAGAGTTTAGATTTTTAGATTTTAGTTAAAATTTAATTTAGCTTAGATTTAGTTTTGATTAATAGTTTAGTTTAGATTTTTTTTTTTGTTAGTTTTGATTTTAGATTTTTTTTGTTTAGTTTAGATTTTAGTTTTTAGTTTAGATTTAGTTTAGTTTTTTATTTAAAGTTTAGTTTAGGTTTAGTTTAGGGTTATTTTAAGGTTTAGGGTTTAGGGTTTAACGTTTAATGTTTATGGTTTTTTATGGTTTAGGTTTATTTTTTTTTTAATTTAGGGTTTAGGTTTTATTTTTTATTTATTAGGGTTTAGGGTTTAGATTTTATTTTTTATTTATTTATAGGTTTTGTTTTTTAGGTTTAGGTTTTATTTAGTTTTTATTTTATTTTAATTTAGATTTTATTTTTGGATTTTAATTTTTTAATTTCATTTAGGTTTTTATTTATTCTATTTTAGTTTAGTTTTTAATTTTTATTTTATTTTATTTTTAGGGTTAGGTTTAGGTTTAGGTTTAGGTTCTAGTTTACGTTTTTATTTTATTTTATCCTTTTATTTTATTTAGGTTTAAGTTTTTTTTTTTTTTTTATTTTTAGATTTTCTTTAGTTTAGGTTTAGGTTTTAGTTTGGGTTTTAGTTTATAGGTTTTTAGGGTTTAAGTTTAGGGTTTAGTTTAGGTTTAGGGGTTTAGGTTTTAGGTTTAGGTTTAGGGTTTATGGTTTAGAGTTTTGGGTTTTAGAGTATTAGATATAGTTTAGATTTTTTAGTTTAGTTTAATTTTTATATTTAGTTTATTTTGATTAGATTTAGTTATAGGGTTTAAATTTATGGTTAGATTTTATTTAGTTTAGATTTTAGATTTAGTTTTTTTTTTATATTTAGTTTAATTTAGTTTAGTTTAGTTTAGTTTAGAGTTTAGAGATAGATTTTTGGATTAGTTTAAAGTTTATTTAGTTTAGATTTTTAATTTAGTTCAGATTTTAAATTTAGTTTAGAGATCAGATTTAGTTTAGTCTTAATTTTGTTTAGATTTATTTTAATTCAGATTTGGTTTAGATTTTTTTTTAGGTTTAGATTTCTAATTATTTTAGAGTTTAGATTTAGTTTAGCTTTTATATTTAGTTTAGTTTAGATTTTAGATTTAATTTTAGAGTTTAGTTTAGTTTAGATTTAGAGTTTTAGAGTTTAGATTTTAGTTTAGATTTAGTTTATATTTTTAGATGTAGTTTAGAGTTTAGATTTAGTTTTGATTTTAGATTTTAGAGTTTAGATTTCAATTTAGTTTAGAATTTTAGATTTAGTTTAGAGTTTAGTTTAGATTTAGTTTAGTTAAGTTTAGAGTTTAGAGTTTAGATTTTCATATTTTAGTTTAGATTTATTTTAGATTTTTAGCGTAGTTGAGATTTATTTAGTTTAGTTTTTATTTTGTTTAGATTTTCTTAATTTAGATTTTTAGTTTAGAGTATAGAATTTAGATTTAGTTTAGTTTAATTTAGATTTAGTTTAGATTTTTAGATTAAATTTAGTTTAGATTTATTTAGTTAGATTTTAGTTTAGTTTAGGGGTTTAGTTTTAGGGTTTATGGTTTAGGGTTTTAGGGTTTAGTTTAGTTTAGTTTATTAGGGTTTAGGGTTTATGGTTTTATAGGTTTAGGTTTAGGTTTTCTTTTTTTAATTTTGGTTTTGGTTTTATATTTATTTTTTTATTTAGATTTAGTTTTATTTTATTTTGGTTTTATTTTATTATTTTTTAGGTTTATTTTATTTTTAGTTTATTTGGTTTTATTTGGTATTTTATTTTAGTTTAATTTTTATTATTTATTTTATTTTTTATTTTTAGGTTTATTTTATTTATTTTAATTTAGGTTTATTTTAGATTATTTTTTATTATATTTAGGTTTAGGTTTATTTATTTATTTTATTTTTAGGTTTTACTTATTTTAGGTTTATGTTTTTAGGGTTTAGGGTTTAGGGTTTAGGGTTTATGGTTTAGGATTTAGGGTTAGTTTAGGGTTTAGGGTTTATTATAGTTTAAGGTTTAGGGTTTTGGGTTTAGGGACAATTTAGGGTGTTTAGAATTTAGGGTTTACGATTACTTTAGGGTTTAGGGTTTATTAAGGTTTAGGGTTTACTATTTAGGGTTTAGGGTTTAGGGTGTTAGGGATTAGGTTTATTAGGGTTTGGTTTAGAGGTTTATTTTAGGGTTTAGGTTTGGTTTAGGTTTAGTTTAAATTTTTTTTTTTTTGGGAAACCACATAAGGGAGGAACTCCACTTCTATCATAGATCCCTATCTAGACAAAAGCAAAATAAAAAAAGTAAAGGAAAGCAAAAGATACAAATTGATTAACATAGATAAGCAATGAATAGATCACAGCCAAAAGCTCTTAGATGAGAGAATGCATGACACTAGGAGCAAAAGAGAACAAGAGAAATGCACTGCAAAATTGTAGAAAGATAGAAATTAGAGCAATTAAAGCAATGGACAAAATGAAAATTGGCATATAAGCGAGAAAGATTATAAAGAATTATGTGAGAGAAGGCTCAGGGGAGTCACACCAAATTAGTGGAAGGGTTACATCACAAGAGCTACTAAACCAAAAGGGTTAAATCATCACGACCATCACCAACACTGGGAAGATAGCAACCATTTGTTGAAAGTCTTTGAGCCTTCATACACCCTAAACAAAATAAAAGAAGGAAAGAAATGAAAGGATCCCATGCAAAATCATCAATATAGTCGGCATGGCATGAGAATCCCACATGATATTTTTTACAGAAAGAGTTTAATTACATGAAAATAGAAAAGGCGAAGGAAGTGAAAAGCACAACCAGCTGAAATCTAGCAAGGAAATCAAATTGCATGTAATTAACTCCATCCTAAACATATGGGACATATATGAAACTTAGGTCTGGTATCTGAGAATATAGCCTAGAAAAGGTACCCAATCGAATAAGCAATGCGGATGTTAACAACCCCTTGTTAATAATCATTGTAGAAGTTAATAACCAAAGTGTAAAAAAGCAAACAACAAGAAATCAGTCTCAGAGCAAGATGGGAATGCAAAGATTAGATGGACCAAAAGCCAGGTAATAAGGCTCCCCACCACAAACAATTCCAAATAAGGACAATGAGAGACAATTAGCTTGTTGGGAAAACCAAAAATCAGTTCAACCAACAACCAAGATAATAGCAAGGCGGCCATAAAACCACCCAGGTAAGATAACAAGTAGGTAATAGCATAATCACGTGATCATTGCAAGTCTAACGAAATAAGATGAAAAAAATAAGGAAGATCAAGTGATCATACGGCCGGTTGGAAAGCAAAAAAATAATCAAAAAAAATAGGCGCAATAAACATCCAACAACCTCAAAGGTAGCCTGTTGGACATAAGACCTGAAAATCTAACAGCCAACAATTAAAATAGCAATAAAATTATTGCACCCACCATAAGATAGGTCAGTAAAAAAGAGAGGCGCAACATAAATACAAAAGGGGTTCAAAGAGCCATCAGAAATCCTTCAAAAAGAAAGGCTCGAGTAAGGAAAGAAATCATTAAGTAAGTCCAATCCAAAGAGACAATAATCATAACAAGGGTATTGTAGTTCTCTCCTTACAGGTTGGGAAGGTGAGGTTAGCAAAAGCAATCGAAAAATAGCCCAAAAGCGACCTGGACATGAGAGATAACGATAGCGACTTTGGGCATAAAACTAGATAATCTTGCCAACAACAAGATAGCAAATAATAGTACAAATAGGCGATGCATAAGTTAATTTCCAAGTAGGTAATAGCATAATCACATTCTTATCAAGATGGAAAAATAGTAGCAGTTTAGATAGACCACAAACATGGTGATGATAACCAAATAGCAAGAAACAATAATCGTAGTAAAATCAAGACAACAATTAAAACATCAATACAATTATTGTACCCACCATCGATAAGATAATAAAAATAGTAAAACATAGACACAAAAGGGGTTCAAAAGGGAGTCATCATTGAAATCCTTCAAGACAAAGGAAACTGCTTATAAAAACTACACTAAAGATCATTAAGTAAGTCCAATCACAGAAAGATAATAATAATAACAAGGGTATGGCGGTTTCTCATCTTACGGGTTGGTAAGGTGAGGTTAAAAAAGCAATAGAAAAATATTGTTAAAATAAACAACAACAATTAAAAATAGACATAGAATTAATTAGATCAAAGGAAAGCCATCTTTGAAATCCTTCAATACAAAGAAAAGCGGACCGATGCTAAGCCCACAACATAGTAAAATAAGGAAGGAAATCAAAAGTAATTCCAATCCTCAAAGAAGAAGTTATAGTAAGGTATTACGGCTCATGGTTGTGGAGGTGAGGTTAGCATAAGAGGGCCACATCCATAATAAAGAGAAAAATTCTATCATGAAGCTATACAATAATATAATAATTAAACATTGATACGAAAGTCATGAGCCCATAATAGATTTGAAAAGGAAGATAATGGAAAATAGATCTGATCTATAATTGAAAGAAAAGGGAAGCATAAAATCTCCCCTCGTGACGAAACACATATTAATGGAAATAGTAGCATAAGACCCCAAAAAGGTTAGGGTAATCCAATAGCGGATGCCATAGAGATCTAACTAGAAATCGAAGATGCATCAAATCTAGAGAAACAACAACACTAAACAAAGTTGATCATGCGGTTAAATAGGTAATATAGCAAAGCCAAACCAATAGGATGGATTAATTTTTGAGGTAAGAATCTAGTATTTCCAAATTAACCAAACCACGCAAATGTTTAGAAAGTGTAAGTTGATCAAAAGAATTTTATGCCATCTAGCACCCAGTTAGCAAGGTAATCAACACATGCATTACCTTCATGATACATAAGTGATTTTAAAAATAGAGTTGCAGGAAGGTAGTACAATTACGTATTGCCCATTTTGGTGGAAGTCAAAGATCAATCGTAATAGGGCATCCACTCAATCCAAATATTAGCTAACCTTTTGAAGGCAAATCTCAATAGCTTTGTAAGCCATTAGCTCGACAAAGGAGCAGAGCAAGTAAGGGGATAAGCAAAAGCACATAGGACTTTACCATTAAGGTTTACGAAAATGCCACCTGGAGAAAGCATTTTAGGATAGGAACCAACAATCTTATCATCTTTTACTTGTGGATCCGACAAGTTAAAACCCAATTTGGCCACAAATTTACGACCTTTGATTGTAGTTAATTAAATTGGCATTAAACAAGTCACATTTTATTTTTAATTCTAGCAATTAGCCTCATGTGGTTCATAGGAATCCCATGATGTTTTGCATCATTTCATCCATCCATATGAACCAAATTTATGACTTTAATGTGGCCTTTAATAGTGTTTTCAAAATAAACTTCAAAAGTTGGTATAGAGTTAAGGAGCCATTGAATTTGACAATATTAAAGAGATCATCATACCAAATCCAAAGTTTGGAAGCAATGGGTTACGTTAACAAAAACATGATTACATTCTCACTCATGAGGGATAAAGTTTTTTAAAATACTCCAAGTTAAAATAGAATAGGAAATATGAATAGTGTTATTCCAAAGTTTAAAAAACACATTGGAGAAATCATGAGCTTCTTTAATATGAATCCAAACATTTTTAAGGTTGAAATCACCGATTTGGGAAACTTTAAAAGGATCGATCATGATTATAGGAAATGTCTAAAGAGAAATAAGCTTACTTTTGTTCCACTTATTATTCTACGAAAGAGTTCACTTTAATAATAATGGAGTGGGTAGAAAGTAATTCATCAATGGACCCCTCGGTCAGGTTATCTTGCCATAGAAAGAGGTTCCAGAGTTAATCCCCCAAGAGATTAAAGATTCCACTTCCCATTTGATGGAACAAAGTCTTTTCCATTTAGGAGAGTCTCCCACTTTATAGGGGCAAATGAGAGGGTGCTTACCCTGGCAGTATTTGGCAGTCATGAAATTATCCCAAAGACTATTGTTTCTCCTAAAATTCCACCAAAGTTTATAGGAAAAGCGGTGATAGCTTCCGATTGGCTTACAAGCTCACCTTCAGCAAAAGTGCCACAACTTTTATACCAAGAGGTCAATGCATTCTTTTAGTTGAATTGTTAGAACCCGAAGAATTTGTTAAGGAGGGCTCAATTATTAATGGTAGGAATTTGCACAATAGTTTGAATGAGATATAAAGGCATGGAGTTAAGGGTGCTCTTAATCAATGTGAGCCTACCACCAAATGAGAGTAAATGAAATTCCCAAATAGAAATTTTATTAGAGATTTTTTGGATTAACTCATCAAAGAGATGTGATCTTTTTAGACCTTTAAATAACGACACCAAGATATTTAATAGGAAGTTGTTGTTGCTGAAAATTAGTAATTCTTAAGATTTGGTTGATCCTATTATTAGGAATTTTAGAGGAAGGAATGAAACAACTTTTACCTTCATCAAGAAAGAGACCACTTTCATTACCAAATTTATTTAAAAGATTCTTAATAGTTTTAATGTGATGAGTAGAGGCATTGTAAAAGATTATGAAGTCATCAGCAAAACTAAGATGAAAGCAGGAAGACCACCTTGAGTTCTAAAAAAATATGCTAGGATTATTGTTGAAAGAAAGATCATTAAGGAAAGATATTCAATAGCAACAATAAAAGAGATGGAGATAAGGGATCTCCTTGTCTCAAACCATGCATAGAAGGAAAAAACCTGGACTCACCATTCATGAGAACATTGGTAATACAATTTTTAATGAGGCAGATAAAATACTCAAAAAAACCAAACAAAAGAAGAATTTGGAAGAGAAAATTCCCAGAGAGGTTGTCAAAAGCTTTAGAGATGTCTAATTTGAAAAGGATGTTACCACCTCTAGTAGAAACATCAATGTCATGAATCTGCTCTTGGGCTAGAAGAATATTGTCAAATATAGCTCTACCTTTAACAAAACCAGTTTGGTTGGGGAAAATAATTTTAGGCAGTAGCGGACTAATTCTATTAGCAATCAATTTAGCAATTAGTTTATGAAAGAAGGTGCAAAAGGCGATAGGTGAAATTAGATTTAGGATTATTAATTTTGGGAATGAGAACAATGGAAGTGATAGAAAAATATCTAGGTAAAGGATTTCCATCAAAAAAAATTAATGACACCATCGACATGGTTAGACTTAATAATAGGCCAATAATGTTGAAAAAATTGAGTAGCCTTGGCATAGAATCAATGTTCATGCTATTGAGAATACTACCAATCTCGGCTTCATATCAAAAGTTGTCAAGTAATCATTGAGGAATGGAGAGTTGGAGAGCTTCTAAGGTAGGGTTGTTGTTTAATAAGTTTTAAAATGATGTATGAATTAGTAATATCATTATCCTTTAAGTTATCATTTTTAATTTTTTTAATAGAGTTTAAGGCTTTCTTTTTTTTAAAAAGAGCATGGAAATACTTGGTATTTCTATCACCATCAGCAATATGTTTGCTAGAAGCCTTTTATGTTTCCTCCATATCCGATATTTGACCAAGTTATCTTTAGCTTCATTCAACTCCTCAAGTTTAGTAGGCAACATCTTCAAGAACAAACTAATTGTTCCATATTTTTGATATTGGCAAAAACATTTTTAAAATGATGCTTGTTCCACCAATTTAGGTTTTATTTAAGCCTTTTTTTTTTAATCTTAAGCCAAATGGAGAAATCAATGTGTTATTAAATTATTAGGAATGAGGTTATTGGAGGGATTTTGGGCAGACATGAATGTAAGGGGCCATTGATTGATCCAAAGAGAATTAAAAAGAGTCCTATCAAGCCGTTGCCAGAGTCTAGAGTTATGCCATGTATAGTTGGAGCCTGAAAAGCCAATATCAATTATATTGCAATAAAGAATCATATTAGAAAAATCTTCCATGGAATGAATGTTGGGAGCAACCTCCCCTTCTTTAGAGGAAGAGAATATAGTGTTAAAATCACCCCAACTAAGGGGTTTGTTGGAGGAGGAAAATGTTCTTAAGTTATCCCAAAGGATGTTTATTAAAGGAATAAAACAAAAAAATTCACCCAATGAGATGTGGACATTAACCAATTGTTGAAGATCATCAAGGATAGAGATGATGACTAAATTATTCCAAAACACCAAATTTTATTGCTAATATTATAAAGAAATTTTGAAAGCCAAGCGTTCTAGCAATATGGTTGATCTTAGAAGAGTGTATGAATGGTTCAATAACAACAAGTAAGGCTATATTATGAATACGATAAAGACTTCTAATACTGTTGTGAACAATGAGAGTCCCAATACCCCGAACATTCCAAATTAGAAAGTTTATCATAATAAAATAAGAAAGAAAGGAAAAGAGATAACTAAAGAAATGAAAAAGCAAGGAGAAAATAAAACTAAAAATAGTTATTTATGAGAAGTTAGAGAAGATCTAGTAGTTCTAGTGAAGCTATTAGTGATCATTCTAGCTTTAAGAAACTTTTTTTTTTAAAAATAGTTTGAAAAGATCTATCATTGTCCAAAGTATCCCCATCAGAGAGGCGATTTGTGATATTCAAAATAGGACTGTCGGTCAAAGCATTTCTAATGGTAATTTCCCTTCTTCTTGATGTGAGGTGAGAGAAAGTATCACTCTGAAGGGTAAGAAAGGAGGTTGTGAAGCCATTAATAGCACAAATTTCATGCTCGGTTTCAAAATTACTTTTGATTTTGTTCCATCATCAAAGGATCGACAATTTTCAAATTTTGTTCTTTCATCAAAGGATCAACTCTATAATTTGTTTTGATTTTGATCCAACCGAAGTTTCCATTCAAATCACCACTAGGGTTCATATGAGTCTCCGGGTTTACTAGCTAAAGGGTAGGTTAGGGAGTCAAGACATTATCTTGAGGAGCCAAATTATTACAATTAGAAGCAATGTTAATTAAGTTATCATTAGCCTTCTCAAGAACCTCATAAGCATTATTTTTAACATGCTTTCATTGCTCTCAATAGGCAAATCATTGGATAGAAAGGAGTAGGGGTAGGGGATGATTCCCATTTTGAACAGGTTTTTTTGATAGAGTAGGATTAGGATCTAGAAATTTATTCTTTTTTAAGATGAGGATGCAACAAAACATCGAATGATCATGGCCATGAATCTTACAATGTGTTCTTTTTTTGATTATAAGCGAACTTCACCATCCAAACTTCTTTAGGATGCTTTTTTAGTAATATCAATCTCAAAAAGCAATAGAAGATTTGATCTCTGTGGCACGATCAATTTGAAGAGACCAAAGAGAGCAACCACAAGAGAACTTGATGTGTAACATAATGTATTCTCATATTAGGAAGAGCTAGCCATATAGGAAATTGGGGATATCAAAAAGACCATTTACATTTGACAATTAAACATAAAGTAAAGCGACGGGCAAAAACTCTTGAATAATCTAAGTCATTAGAATGAATCAATCAATGATAATTGAAAACACACGAAAGTTTAAGGCTATGAAAAATGATCGGATGTTATGAGTTGGGACATAAGGAAAATTTACCAACTAAAGAGAATTCAAAGGCTTAACTTTTCCATGTTCCATGAAA
Source organism: Cymbidium sinense (assembly GCA_021442155.1). Lineage (NCBI taxonomy): Eukaryota > Viridiplantae > Streptophyta > Magnoliopsida > Asparagales > Orchidaceae > Cymbidium > Cymbidium sinense. The sequence continues at coordinate 189,713,309 of CM038217.1, forward strand.
TGAGGTTGAGATCAAATTCTTTGAAGCATTAGGGAAAGGTTCTTACTGAATGCATGTAAGGAGGATCCATAATTCCATGTAAATCGATGCCTCGATGCCTCAAGATGGATAAGCTTCAAAACTCCACTCTTGAAAGAGCAAAGGAAACTCACATTAGAGGCCAATCGAGATAAATTATCGAAAAAAATTGATCGAGAATGATCAAAAAATTGGCCGGAAGGAAAATGAAAGGGGAAAACCATGTAGAAAGCTGGAGAGAGAGGCGAGGAGAGTGAGTTTTAAGGTTAGTCTAGTGAGTTTAGGGTTTAGGGTTTGGTTTAGGTTTAGGTTTTAGAGTTTAGGATTTAGGGATTTTTTAGGTTTAGGTTTTTTTTTTAATTTGGGGGTTTCATTATTTATTAGGAATAGGGTTTAGGTTTAGATTTTTATTTAGTTTTTATTTTATTTTATTTTAGGCCTATTTTATTTTTATTATAGATTTAGTTTTTATTTTATTTAGGTTTATTTTATTTTTTAGTTTCATTTATGTTTTTATTTATTTTATTTTAGTTTAGTTTTAAATTTATTTTATTTTTAAGTTTAAGTTTAGGTTTTAGTTTTGGTTTTTACTTTATTTTATTTAATTTATTTTGTTTAGGTTTAAGTTTATTTATTTATTTTATTTTTAGGTTTTATTTAGTTTAGGTTTAGGTTTTTAAGGTTTAGGGCTTATAATTTAGGGTTTAGGGTTAGTTTAGAGTTTTGGGTTTTGGGTATTAGTTTAGGATTTAGGGGTTAGTTTAGGTGGTTTAGGTTTAGGGTTTTGGGTTTAGGGTTTAGGATTTGGGGTTTAGGATTTAGGATATAGGGTTTAGGTTTTTAATGTTTAGGGTTTAGGGTTTATGATTTTTTCGAGTTTAGGTTTTGGTTTTAGAGTTTTGATTTTTTGATTTTAGATTTATTTTAGATTAAGTTTAGAATTTTTTTAGTTTTGTTTTGTTTAGATTTTAGTTTAGAGTTTTTAGATTTAGTTTGTTTAATTTAGTTTATATTTAGTTTTTGGATTTAGATTTAGGTTTAGAATTTAGATTTAGTTATTAGTTTATATTTTATTTAGTTTAGTTTAGCTTAGATTTAGTATAGTTTAGAGTTTAAATTTAGATTTTTAGTTTAGTTTAGAGTTTAGCTAGTTTAGATTTTTGATTTTTTAGGTTTAGATTTTTATTTATTTTAGAGTTTAGATTTAGTTTATATTTTATTTTGATTTAGTTAAGTTTAGTTTAGTTTAGTTTCTAGATTTAGTTTAGATTTAGTGTTTTAGAGTTTAGAATTTATTTTAAATTTAGATTTATAGATTTAGTTTAAATTTTTAGATTTAGTTTAGAGTTTAGATTTAGTTTAGATTTTAGATTTTAGAGTTTAGATTTTAGTTTATTTTAGATTTTTAGATTGTTAGATTTAGTTTAGAGTTTCTTTAGTTTAGCTTAGATTTAGTTTAGAGTTTATATTTTTAGATTTTAGTTTAGATTTAGTTTAGTTTAGATTTAGTTTAGATTTTTACTTTAGTGTAGTTTTTCTTAGTTTAATTTTTAGTTTAGTTTAGATTTTAGTTTTTTAGTTTAGATTTTTTGTTGAGAGTTTAGGATTTTTGATTTAGTTTAGTTTAGTTTAGAGTTTTAGAGTTTAGGTTCATATTTAATTTTTAGTTTAGATTTTTAGATTTTTTTTAGTTTAGTTTAGGGTTTAGGGTTAGTTTAGGGGTTTAGTTTGGGTTTAGGGTTTTAGGTTTGATTTTTTAGGGTTAAGGTTTAGGTTTTATTTTATTATATTAGTTTAGGGTTTAAGGTTAGTATAGGGGTTTTTAGGGTTTAGGGTTTAGTGTTTATGGTTTTTTTTAGGGGTTAGGTTTAGTTTTTTTTAAATATAGTTTTAAGTTTATATTTATTTATTAATTAGGTTATAGGGTTTAGGTTTAGGTTTAGGTTTTATTTTTATTTTTTTATTTTTTAGGTTTATTCTTTAGGTTTAGGTTCTCATTTAGTTTTTATTTTATTTTATTTTAGGTCTATTTAAATTTAGGGTTTATGGTTTTTTAGGGTTTAGGTTTAGGTTTTTTTTTAAAAAAAAATTTTGGGTTTAGGCTTTATTATTTTTATCTATTTTCAGGTTTTCATTTTAGGTTTATTTTTAGGTTTAGGTTTTTATTTAGTTTTTATTTTATTTTATTTTAGGTCTATTTTATTTTTATTTTAGATTTAGTTTTTATTTTTTTAGGTTTTTTTATTTTTGGTATATTTTAGTTTTTTTAGTTTTGTATAGGTTTTATTTATTTTATTTTAGTTTATTTTATTTTTAGGTTTTTTAGGTTTAGGTTTTTTATCTTATTTTATTTTATTTTATTTTATTTAGGTTTAGGTTTTTATTTATTTTATTTATGGTTTAGGGTTTAAGGATTAGGGTTTTTCAGAGTTTAGGTTTCAGTTTTAGGGTTTAGGTTTTTAGATTATAGATTTAGTTTAGATTTAGTTTAGATTTTTTAATTTAGTTTACTTTAGATTTTATTTTAAAGTTTTAGATTTAGTTTATTCAATTTAATTTAGATTTAGTTTAGATTTAGTTTTAGGGTTTAGATTCGAGTTTCAATTTTATTTAGTTTAGATTTTAGATTTAGTTTTTAGTTTAGATTTAGTTTAGTTTAGTTTAGTTTATATTTAGTTTAGTTTAATGTTTAGATTTGGATTTTAGTTTAGTTTAGTTTTAGTTTAGATTTTTTATTTTAGATTTTACTTTATTTAGTTTATTTAGTTTAGA
>CM038217.1:189716198-189827747 GCA_021442155.1 Cymbidium sinense
CAGCAAATCTCTTTTCATTTCTAAATCAAATCAAACTCAAAATTAAGAAATCTCATTAAAGGACTTTGGTTTATTTTAAGTGGCTTTATTTAGTATGATTGTCCTTAGGAATTAATTGGAATGAATGAGATAATGTGCTTATGTTCCTTTATTTTTTCCAATCATGTTAAATGTTGCTTCCCATGTGTAATCATGCATTCATTCCTTTTAAAATTAACTAAATGAAATGGTTTCTTTTATGTCAAATTGCATGTGTTGATTTAAATTAAAAATAGGTGTGGCTATTATCACTATTAAATCAAAAATTATTTTCAAAAGCTCATAAATCAATTATAATAAATGGAGTGATGTTAATTACAAATATCTATAGGTTTGCATGTGTTGATAATATAAGATATGCAATATGAAGCTCTCTTTCCTTATCTTACATGTATTCACATAGGAATTACAAATGTATAGTTCATTTGAAAAGCACAATTTGTCTAAATCTATTCCTATGCATTTCCAGCTAAAACAGGAAGAATTTCATACCACATATGTAAATCATATAATAAAATCAAATATGACTTCTTGCATGAGTTCTTCTTCTTGTGGTTCTTTTCATATATTCACCTATATCTAAGAAAAGTGGTATATTAGTCTACACAGGCAAGGCTTTAAGTAGCCTAAGTAGGTCTTATACCTTATGCCCGCATGAAAATAATGTGTACTCACTTAAAACTCTTATACATGTGTATGTGTGATGTGGCCAATGAATAAGAATCATAAGTCATATAAATCAAATACAATTTTGCATGAGTTTTTCTATCCTTGTAGTTACTTATACATCTATATGTATCTAGAAAAGTGGTATATTAGTTTACACCCTAGGGGTGAGGCTTTAAGTATAGTAGGTCTTGTACCTTTACATGTGCCAATGATGATGTACTCACTTAAAACTTTTATACATGTGAATGTGTATCTAGCTAATGGATGAAAAATCTCTTTCTATTAAAAAGGCATGCATTCATGATTCAATCAAATGAAATATTTAAATTTCAAACACACTTCTTTGCATTCATCATTCAAGTATGCTAAAATATAAATTGCATGTATAGGAATGCATAGGATTTAATCATATGCATGATATACATGATGGAAAGAAATGAATAAACATGTGTTATGTTATAGTAATTCATTCTAATTAATCTTAAGATGCCTTTCTTATTGAATAAGGTTATTTAGAGTGAACCTAAACTTTGGACTAATTAAAACATATAATATGCTATTCACTAAAGGAAATTGATTAATTAACTTGCTTTAGAAGTGACTTAAGGTAGGGATGAAAGAGAGGTTCCTCTCTTTTCTTCTCTTTATAACACTTAGTTGTTAAGTGTAGACCATATGAAATGAAAGAAAAGCAAAATCTTTAAATCAATCAAATCACTTAAAAAAAATCAACCACTTTATAAATTAAATCCCTCACACTTAGCAAATTACAACTCTAAAGCCTAGTTACGACATACCACACAAGCTTTAATTCACACATTAGACTAAGTCACCATTTATAGATTTATGTTAGGGAGGTGTATGGTTTGATGTATGCTTATTTTTTGATGTATTATTGTAGATTGGATGTTAGGGTGCATGTGCGTAGTCTAGATGTTAGGCCAATATTAGCCCAATCATGCTTTCTACAAGGGGTTGTGCTTAAGGGGCTGTTAAATAAAAATATAAATACTTTTTGCTATGCAGGTTGCTTAGCCCCTAAGCATAACCCAAGTTAAGACAGGTGGGCTTGGTTACCCATGTGTGGGTGCTAAGTCCAAATTATTCATATAATTGCTTGGGTTGTATGGTGTGTTTAGCTAACATTTGTTTTTTGCGGTGTACTTTCCTTCTTTTAATGTAATTTTGCATTAGGATTAGGATGAGTATTATGAGGGATTAGGATGAGCATTGGTTATAAGACCAAGTCTTATGTACCATGTGATGCCTTTGGAGCAAGCATATCCAAATCAATCCAAAAGAAGGAAGAAATAGAGAAAATTAAATGAAGAAATGGAAGATGAAGAAATGAAGAAGGAAGGAAGAATGAAGAATGAAGACCCCATAACATTCATCATTTGTAATTGTAATTATTCTATGTAATCTTGTATATAAGGTAGAACTCAACTACATTTCTTTTGGGATGTATGGTGGTACGACGCATCGACCTTTTATTCTTTTGCGATAGCTTTATAAAATTATTTGATGTTTTGTTTAGCTTGTGCATTAGAAAAAGCATGCCTTTTCATAGTTTGTTTATGATTGGTGATTGTTATATGACCTAGATGCAATTAGGCTCTTAGAATAAAAATAAATTTTCTATCCCATTAGCAACTCATAACTAAACTTTTAAAATAACTCATAATCTCATATAAAAACTTAGGCATTAAATCAAGATAATAAAATATTTAGTAACCCCTTAGCTGGATGTTATATGTTTAATATCATGCATAATCATCTTGTTTCACTCTTGTTAAGAGAGGGCTTCCATCTTTGCTAGATAGAATGGGCTTAACCTTTGAGAGCCTATGATGGAAGAACACCTATTTCCCTTTTGATTTGGCCCATAATCAACTTCTCATGCATTTAGGCATACAAAATCCTATATGTCAAAATAAGAGTCTAAATTAAATAAAATTTGATAAGAATTTGCATTTTAAGTATTCATACCCCTCATGCTCTAGTCTCTTAGGGTGGGTTTAAGGACTTAGTCTTTTTCTAAATAATAACAACCTAGCCATCTCGAAAAAGCATATGACTTGCCTACATGGATTTAAAGCATAGGAGGAGTTAGTTGGCTACCACTCCAGGTGATAATAAGTCTAGTAGTCGGGTGGTTTACTCTCTCTTATGGAGGTAAACCATATAACCACTTTCCCCTTAGATTTAGATCATGCTTTGGCCCTCACCAAAGTTCCGTAAATTTAGGATCTAAGGTTGTTGTTTCCCTTTACAGGCTACAAGCATAAATCCTCAGCTCGGCATTTCCACAATCTTGTATTATGGAATTATTAGTCCTAGATTTTTAATAAAATTTCAAATCAAATAAATAAATCTCCAAAATTTCAAATATATAAAGCCCAACCATAGGATAGGGTGCTCACTAGGTTTCCTAGTATCATGAGTACTTCCTACTCATCTCCTTTGGTTTAGATAATAACTCTTCCCTTTTGATCCATCCCACTTGATCTTCTAAAATACAACCAATTTATTGATAGTCCTATCTTTGAATTCTTTGGAGACAATAATTGCCTACATTAATCGAGAGTATTCTTAAGGGATTAATTTTTCTTAAGATGTAATTAACTATGGGGGCTTGCCTCCATAGGAACTTAACAAACCTAGTTTAAATAAACCATGCTTTACTTTTCCATGTAAAGTATGGGAAAAATCTCTAGTATATTCGAAGACCCATCATGCCTTAGGAGTCCTTATTAGGTGATTAGGTCCATCGTAGGGTAGTGATTTCTATCTTTCGAGATAGTGCACTATTCTTTGATGTATCGATCACCAATAAGTATATCCTTAGATCTATATGTTGTCCCTCACATATACACATAATGAAACTAAAATAAACACCACAAAACCTAAACCTAACCTAAACTACCCCAAACCTAAACCTAACCCAAACCTAAAACATACAACCCTAAACCCCAAATCTTAAACCTAAACCTAAAACCTTAAAACCCTAAACTCTAATCATAAACTAAATCCCAAACCTTAAACCATAAACCCTACCTACAACTAAATCCTAAACCTGACACACCTAAACTCTTAAATAAAACTAAACCCTAATCCCTAACCCTAAACCCTGAGCCTAAATCCTAAAACACTCCTAACCTGAGCCCCAGGCCAAAACTAAACCCCTCCTACCCTGGGCCAAACCCTAAACCAAAACCCTGCTCCTGAGCCTACCACACCACAAACCCTAAACCCCAAATACTGACCATGAGCCATACCAAAAACACTACTATAAAATAAAAATAAAATAAATAAATAAACCTAAATAAAATAAATAAATAAAATAAAATAAAAATAAAACTAAAACCTAAACCTAAACTTAAAATTAAACTTAAACCTAAAAATAAAATAAAAAAATATGAACTAAACTAAAATAAAGTAAATACAAACCTAAACTAACTAAAAATAAAAGCCCAAAATAAAAAAGACTAAATAAAATAAAATGAAAGAATAAACATTAATTAAACTAAAAATAAAATAAAATAAATTGAATAAAACCTAAACCTAAAATAAACCTAAAAATAAATAAAAATAAAACCTAAAAAAACTAAAAAACCTAAACCTAAAGAAAATAAAATAAAAAATAAAATAAACCTAAACTAAAATAAACTACACTATACTAAATAAAAATAAAATCTAAAAAATAACTAAACCTAAACCTAAACATAAAGTAAAATAATATAAACTAAAATAAACCTACCTAAAATTAAAAAAAACCTAAAATAAACCTAAAATAAAAACCTAAACTAAACCTAAAAATAAATTAAAACCTTAACCTAAACTAAAATAAAAAATAAAACCTAAACATAAAAAAATAAAATAAAACTAAACTAACAATAAACCTAAACGTAATCTAATAAATGCCTAAAAATAAACCTAAAATAAACCTAAAAATGTAAACCTAAAATAAAATAAAACTTAAACCTAAACCTAAAATAAAAAAACCTAAACTAAAAATAAACTAAAAAATAAAACTAAATAAAATTAACCTAAACTAAACCTAAAAGAAAATAAAGTAAAATAAAAAACTAAACAAAAATAAATAAACCTAAAATAAATAAACTAAACTAAATAAAAATAAAAATGAACTTAAATAAAAATAAAAAATAAAATAAACTACAATAAATATAAAATAAACTAAATAAACCTAAACTACTAATTTACCTAATTTAAAAATAAATAAATAAACCCTAAAACCTAAACCCTAAACCTAAACCCTAAAACAAAACCATAAAGTGTAAACCCTAAACCCTAAATCCAAACCCTAAACCCTAAAGCCTAAACCCTAAACTCTAAACACTAAACATTAAACCTTAAACCCTAAAACCCTAAAACCCTAAAATTGTAAACCCTAAAACCTAAACCCTAAACTAGCCCTAAACATGAAGCTATCCCTAAATCCTTAACCCTAAACCCTAAATACCCTAAACCCTTAGGCATAAAAACTAAACCTTAAACCCTAAACCTTAAACCCTCATCGTTCTAGAGGTGTTGGTGGATATGATGGTGGATATGGAGGTGGTGGTTATGGAGACACGATCTGGAGGAGGGGGACCTAGAGGTGTTGATGGATTAGGAGGTCTTGGTGGATATGGAGGTGGTGGTTAAGGAGGCGAGAGGAGCTACAGAGGTTACAACCGTGGTGGTGGCAGAGGGATAGATCAGGGATATGGTGGTAGATCCCGCTACTCTAGAGGCAAGGGTGGTTGAAGAATTGGAGAAACGGAAACACGACCGTCGACTGCCTTATGGACTGTGTCTTTATAGCAAAGATGATTCTAGTTATCTTGGGTTTTTGATTTGCTCTATATGCTCATTTTTTTATCTATGTCATCACTTGTATCATAGAAAACTTGGTCTCGTACATGGTTGATAAAATCCAAAAGAAGAAATGTTGAATCTTAATTTGTTCTCCATTAAAAAAACTTTAAACCCTAAACCCTAAACCTTAAACTAAAACCTTAACCCTAAACCTTTAACTTTAAAAACCCTAAATACCCTAAAACCATAAACCCTAAACCCTAATCCCTAAACACTAAATCCTAAATTAACCTGAACCCTAAACCCTAAACTAAAAAACCTTAAACCCTAATATAAAACCCAAACATAAAATAAGAATAAAAAAACCTAAAATAAAATAAAATAAAAACTAAATAAAAACCTAAACCTAAAAAATAAATCTAAAAATAAAACCTAAAAATAAATAATAAAAAAACCTAAACCTAAAATAAATAAAATTAAATAAACCTAAATCTAAACTAAAATAAACTAAACTAAAATAAATAAAACCTAAACCTAAACCTAAAATAAACTAAACCTAAACCCTAAATTAAATAAAATTAAATATACTAAAAATAAACCTAAACTTAAACTAAAAAATAAAACCTAAAAATATACTAAAATAAAAACCTAAAATGAAAAATAAAAAATAAAACCTAAACCTAAAAAAAATTTATAATAAAAATAAACTACAAAATAAACTTAAACCTAAACCTAAACTGAAAAAATAAACTAAAACCAAAAACCTAAACTAAAATAAATAAACTTAAAATAAATAAACTAAACTAAATAAGAATAAAATAAACTTACAACAACAACAACAACAACAATAAAGCGCTTTATCTCACTAAGTGAGTTTACATGAATCCTACTTCTCCATTGTTCGTATTATGTGTCAAATTCTCATAAAAATAAAAATAAACCTAAATAAAATAAAAAATAAAATAAACTAAAATAAATAAAAAAATAAACTAAATAAACCTAAGTAGATGATTTTTTTTTTAAAACAATGAATAAAATAAAATCCTAACCCTAAAACACTAAACTATAAACCAAAACCTACAACCCCTAATACAGACCCTAAATCACAATCACAAATCACAACCTCCACTAAATCCTGACCTAAACTACACAAACCCCCACTATACTAAACCCCAAACAAACCTAAACCTAAACCAAACCTTCCCTCAAACTCACAGACCTGAACCTAAACTGACTAAATAAAACCTAAAAATAAATAAACACTAAACCTAGTTAAATAAAATAAGATGGAAATAAAACCTCTAAACCTAAACCTAAACCTAAACCTGAAGCAAAACTTAAACCTAAACCTAAGATAAAACCTAAATTAAATAAAATAAATAAAACTTAAACTAAACTAAAAATAAAATAAACCTAAAATAAAACAAAAAAATAAAATAAAAATTAATTGTAAAAGAAAAATAAAATAAAATAAAAACTAAATACAAACATAAACTTAAAAATTAAACTTAAAAAAACCTATAAATTAGTGAAAAAATAAAACCTAAACCCTAAGCTAAAAAAAAACCTAAACCTAAATCAAATAAAATAAAATAAACTTAAACCTAAATCAAATAAAATAAAATAAACCTAAACCTAAACTAAAATAAACTAAACTAAAATAAATGAAACCTAAACCTAAACTTAAAATATACTAAACCTAAACCCTAAACTAAATAAACTAAAAATAAACCTAAACTTAAACTAAAAAATTAAACCTAAAAATAAACCTAAAATAAAAACCTAAAATTTAAACCTAAAAAAATAAGATAAAAAATCCAAACTTAAACCTAAAAATAATAAATAAAACCTAAACAAAATAAGTAAAATAAGAATAATAATAAACTAAAAAATAAACATAAACCTAAACCTAAACCTGGAAGATAAACTAAAATAAAAAACCTAAAATAAAATAAATAAACCTAAAATAAATAAACTAAACTATATAAAAAATTAACCTAAGTAAAAAATAAAATAAGCTAAAATAAATAGAAACTAAACTAAATAAACTAAATAAACCTAAACCTAAACCTACTAGTTTACTTAATTTTAAAAAAGAAACCCTAAACACTAAAAACTGAACATTGGATCCTACCCTAAACCCAAAACCCTAAACTTTAAAGATCCTAATCCAGATCCTTAACTTGCAGTACCCTAGGCCACAAATAATAAAAATTTTGACCCTATGCTTAAAGCTAATCCTAGGCCATGCCTAGCCACACAACCCTAGGCCCAAGCCACTAAATCCTGACCCTGAGGCCAAAAGCCAAAATCTAAATCACCTACAAACCTGAGCCTGAAACTAAACCTCCACTAAAGCTAAAGAAAATGAGCTGAAGCTAAAGCCAAAATGAAAGATAAATAAATAAAAAACATAATATAAATAAAATAAAATAAAACTAAAAATAAATAAACTAAATAAAATAATCTAAACCAAATAAACCTAAACCTAAACCTAAACCTAAACTAAGCTAAACTAAACTAAACTAAACTAAACTAATCCTAAACCTAAATCTAAACCTAAACCTAAACCTAAACTAAATAAACTAAAATAAATTAAATAAATTAATTAAATAAATTAAACTAAATAAACCTAAATAAACCTAAACCTAAAATAAAATAAAATAAACTAAACCTAAAAATAAACTAAATAAATAAAAACTAAACTAAATAAAAAAAATGTAATCTAAATAAATAAAACCAAAACTAAATAAATTAACCTAAACTAAACTAAACTAAATAAAAAATAAACATAAACCTAAACCTAAAACCTAAACTACATAAACTTAAACCTAAATAAATGTAATAAACTAAAATAAAATAGACTAAACCTAAACCTAAACCTAAACTAAAAATAAATAAACTAAACTAAATAAATAAACCTAAACTAAATAAACTAAGCAAAAACTAAAATAAAAATAAACTTGAACCTAAACTAAACTAAATAAATAAACGTAAACTAAAATAAAAAATAAACCTAAATCTAAACCTAAACCTAAAATCTAAATAAAAATAAACCTAAACCTAGACCTAAATAAACCTAAAAAACTTAAACTAAAATAAACCTAAATTAAAACTAAATAAAATAAAATAAGATAAACTAAAATAAATCAACTTAAACCTAAATAAAATAAACCTAAACTAAATAAACCTAAACCTAAATAAAACCAAAACCTAAACAAAACCTATACGTAAACTTAAATTAACAAATGGAAAATAAAATAAAACCTAAACCTAAACCTAAACTAAATTAAACTAAACCTAAGCTAAATTAAAATAAACCTAAACTAAAAATAAACCTAAACTAAATAAAACTAAACTAAATAAAACTTAAACCTAAATAAACCTAAACTAAATTAACCTAAACTAAAACCTAAGCTGAAACTAAATAAAAAAATAAATAAATAATAAATAAAATAAATCTAAATCTAAATAAACTAAACTAAACTAAATAAATTAAAATTGAACAAAAATTAAACTAAGTAAAACTTAAAACCTAAACTAAAATAAATAAAATAAATAAATGAACTAAACCTAAACCTAAACCTAAACCTAAAAATAAATTAAACTAAACTAAATTAAAATAAATAAAACCTAAACCTAAACTAAATAAATAAACAAATAAAATAAACTAAATAAATTAAACTAAATAAATAAGCCTAAACCTAAATAAATAAACCTAAATAAAATAAAATAAAACTTAAACCTAAACCTAAACCTAAACCTAAACTTAAACTAAACTAAAAACTAAACCTAATCCTAAACCTAAACTAAACAAACCAAAACCTAAACTAATTTAAATAAACTAAACTAATAAAACCTAAATAAACCTAAACCTAAACCTAAACTTAAACCTAAACTAAATTTAACTAAATAATAAAGAAAATAAACTAAACCAAAAAAAACTAAATAAATAAAATTAAATAAATAAACCTAAACCTAAACTATACTAAAAATAAACTAAAATAAAACTAAACAAAATAGATAAAAAATAAATAAACCTAAACTAAACTAAACTAAAAATAAACTAAAAATAAACTAAACCAAAAAAAACCAAACCTAAACTTAAACCTATACTAAATAAATAAAATAAAATAAAATAAACTAAATAAACCTAAACCTAAACTAAATAAATAAGCTAAATAAACAAAATAAAATAAACTAAACCTAAAACCTAAAACCTAAACATAAACCTAAACGTAAACCTAAATAAACTAAAACCTAAACCTAAACCAAAATAAATAAACTAAACTAAACTAAAATGAACCCAAACCTAAACCTAAAATAAATAAACCTAAACCTAAACCTAAAATAAACCTAAACTAAAACCTAAATTAAATAAACCTAAACCTAAAATAAACCTAAACCTAAAAAAATAAACCTAATGTAAACTTAAACTTAAACCTAAACAAAACTAAATAAACTAAAACTAAATAAACTAAACTAAACAAAAACAAACCTACACCTAAATAAATAAACCTAAATAAACCTAAAATAAAAATCAATCTAAACCTAAACCTAAACTTAAATAAATAAACTGAAATAAGTAAACTAAACTAAAATAAATAAACCTAAACCTAAACTGAAACCTAAAACTAAACCTAAATAATCTTAAACTAAATAAATAAACTTATAAAATCTAAACCAAATAAACTAAATAAACCTAAACTAAACTAAAAAATAAAACCTAAATCTAAACCTAAAATACGTAAAAATATAAACTAAACTAAACTAAAATAAACCTAAACGTAAAATAAATAAACTAAACTAAACAAAATAAATAAACCTAAACTAAATTAAACCTAAAATGAAATAAACCTAAACCTTAACCTAAACTAAACTAAAATCAACCAGAAAACCTAAACCTAAACCTCAACCTAAATCTAAACCTAAATCTAAATAAAATAAACTAAAATAGATCTAAACCTAAACCTAAACCTAAACCTAAATAAAATAAACCTAAACTAAATAAAAAATAAATAAACATAAACCTAAACAAAATTAAAAATAGACCTAAACTAATAAAATAAACCTAAACCTAAACCTAAACCTAAACTAAACTAAACAAAACTAAAAAAATTAAATAAATAAACTAAAACTTAAAATAAACTAAACCTAAAGCTAAATAAACTTAACTAAATAAATAAACCTAAACTAAACTAAAGTAAACTAAACTAAGCTAAATAAACCTAAACCTAAGATAAACTAAATAAATTATATAAAAATAAACCTAAACCTAAACTTAAACCTAAACCTAAACAAAACCTAAACCTAAACTAAATAAACCTAAACTTAAACCTAAACCTAAACTTAATAAATAAAATAAAACCTAAACCTAAGCCCTAAACCTAAACTTTAAAAATAAAATAAAACCTAAACCTAAACCTAGACCTAAAATTAAAGCTAAACTAAACCTAGACCTAAACCTAAACCTAAACTAAACCAAAACCTAAACCTTAACTAAAATAAAGTAAACTAATAAAGTAAATAAACCTAAACTAAACTAAAATAAACTAAATAAACAAACTAAATGAAATAAACCTAAACCTAAAATAAATAAACTAAAATAAATTTAAAAAATAAATAAACTAAACTAAATAAACCTAAATAAAACCTAAACCTAAACCTAAACCCTAAACTAAACCTAAACATAAACCTAAACCTAAACCTATACTAAGTAAACTAAAATAAACCAAAACCTAAACTAAACCTAAACTTAAACCTAAACAAAATAATCAAAATAAACTAAACTAAATAAATCTAAATCAAAAACTAAACCTAAACTAAATAAAATAAACCTAAACATAAACCTAAACTAAAATAAATAAATAAACCTAAACCTAAAATTAAAAATAAACGTAAATAAACCTAAATAAACCTAAATCAAAACCTAAACCAAAACCAAAATAAATAAACTAAACTAAATAAAAATAAAAGAAATAAAACTAAACTAAACTAAATAAACCTAAACATAAACCTAAACCTAAACCTAAACCAAACCTAAGCCAAAACCTAAACCTAAATAAAATAAACTAAAGAAATATACCAAAACTAAACTAATTAAACCTAAATGTAAACAAAATACTAAATAAATGAACTTAAAAACCTAAACCAAAGACTAAACCTAAAAAAATAAATAAAAATAAATAATAAATAAACTTAAACCTAAAACTAAACCTAAACCTAAAAGAAAAACTAAATGAACTGAACTAATATAAACCTAAATAAATAAACCTAAACTAAAATAAATAAAACTAAAAAAATAAAAGAAAATAAAAAAATAAATAAACCTAAACCTAAACCTAAATAAACTAAATAAATAAAAAACTAAACCTAAACTAAAATAAATAAACTAAACTAAATAACCTAAAACTTAAATAAAGTATACCTAAAAATAAACCTAAAACCTAAACTAAATATAAAACCTAAACTTAAACTAAATAAACCTAAATCTGAATTAAATAAACTAAAACCTAAACTAAATAAATAAACCTAAACCTTAACCTAAAACCTAAAATAAAAACCTGAAACTTAAAGCTAAAACAATAAAATAAAAACCTTAAGTTAAACCTAAAACTAAAAAACAAAATCTAAACCTAAAAAATAAAATAATTATAAAACTCAACTATAAATAAAGCTAAACCTAAACAAAAAATAAAACCTAAAAATAAACCTAAACTAAAAACCAAAAATGTAAACCTAAAAAAATAAATAAAAACCTAAACATAAACTTAAAAATAAACAAAAAACCAAAACTTAAAAATTAAAATAAAAATAAAACTCAACTAAAAAATTTAATCTAAACATAAACCTAACCCTTAAAAAAAACTAAAATAAAAAACCTAAACTAAATTAAATAAACCTAAAATAAATATACTAAACTAAATAAAAATAAAAAATAAGCCTAAATAAAAATAAAAAATAAAATAAATTAAAATATATAAAAGATAAACTAAATAAACCTAAACCTACCAATTTACTTAATTAAAAAATAACCCTAAATCCAAAATCCTAAACCCAAAATCGTAAACCCTAAACAAAAAAAGTAACCCTAAACCCTAAAACCATAAAAAACCTAAAATCCTAAACCCAAAACTCTAAACCTTAAACTCTAAACCCTAAACCCTAAACCCAAAGCCCTAAACCTTAAACCAAAACCCTCACTCAACCTAACAAGATCCAAAACCCTAAACCTCCCTAATCACTAAACCCTAATCCCTAAACCCACCCTAAACCTAAACCCTGCTAAACCTTAACCCCACCCTAAACCATATAAACCCTAAACACTAAACCCCAAACCCCTAAACTAAACTAAAAGTATCTAAATAAATTAAAATAACCCTAAAACCTAATAAACCAAAAACCTAAAACCCTAAAATAACTGAGACTATCACCGTTAACCGGCTCAATCTAGATTTGGTGTGGAGGCGAGGAGGTGGAGAAGCGGCAGTTATCACAGTGGTGGTGGGGGATCTGGAGGTGTTGGTGGATATGGAGGTGGTGGTCGGAGTAGTGGTGGTTATGGAGGTAGGAGGAGTGATGGAGGTTTTATCCATGGTCGTGGTGGAGGGAGAGATTGTAGATATGATGGCGGATCCTACTAGTGAGTGGGGTGGTTCGATGGAGAAAGCGAAGAATGATCGATCATCACTTATGGAACTGTCTTTATAGTGGAGATGGTTCTATTTTTCTAGGGTTGTTGATTTGCTCTATGCATGCTTATTTTTATCTATGTCGTCACTCATGTCTTCGAGAATTTGGTGTGTTAGTTGATTGAGGAAATCAAAACTAAGAAATGTTATATCTGAATTTGTTCTCAATTAAAAAAAAACCAAAAACCAAAAGCCCAAACTAAAAAATGTACCTAAAAACCAAAACCTAAACCCTAGACCATAAACCTTAAAAATAATAAAATAATAAAAAAATAAAAAAACCCTAAAACAAACCCTAAACCTACAACCCTAAACATTAAACCCTAAATCCTAAACCCTAAACTCCAAACCCTAAACCCTAAACCCTAATAAGAAACTAATAAAACACTAAACTAAACTAACTAAAATTAAAACTAACAAATAATAAACTAAAACTAATAAATAATAAACTAAAACTAATTATAAACTAAAATAAAAGCTAATTATAAACTAAAATAAAACTAATAAAAACTAACTAAACTAAAACTAACTAAATAAATACAAAGAAACTAATAAACTAATAATAACAAAACTAAAAAAACTAATAAACTAATAACTAAATTAAACATAAACAAAAAAACCCTATAATAAATTAAGTAAAAAATAAATAAACTAATAAAAAATAAATTAAACTATGCCTAAACTATTAACTAACACTAAACTAATAAACTAATTTAACCCACAATAAATAACTAATAATAATAACTAACAAATAAACATAAGCCCTAAACATAAATAATATTAAAACTAAATAATAAAACTAAACCCAATAACTAAATTAATATAACTAAACTAATGATAATAACTAATAAAAGTAAAACTAATAAACAAACTAAATAATTAATAAAAAAACTAATTATAATAGTAACTAATAACTAAAACTTATAACTAAACTAAATTAATAAATTAATAAAACTAAACTAATAATAATAAAATAAACCAATATAAAATAAAACTAATAAACAAAAACTAAATAATTAATAATAACTAACACTTAACTAATTAACTAATAATAAATTAAACTAAATAAAACTAATAACTAAACTACTAATAATAATAATAAACTAAACTAATAATAAACTAAATAATAAATAAAATCTAAATAAATATAATAAATCTAATAATAATAATCAAACCCAAGAAACTAGCTAATAATAATAAACTAATAAAACTAACTAAACTAATAAACTAATAAATAATAATAATGAAAAATAAACTAAACTAAAACTAATAATACTTAAAAAGAACACTTAATAATAATAAAACCTAATAACATAAAAAAACTAAAAGCTAAACTAAATAAATAAACCTAAACCTAAACTAAACTAAAAACCTAATAAAACATAAAAATAAACTAAAAATAAAAATAAATAAAAATAAACATAAACCTAAACTAAATAAATTACTAAAAAATAAACCTAAAATAAACCTAAACCTAAACCTAAACCCTAAACTAAAATAAACTTAAACCTTAAACCTAACCTAAATAAACTAAACAAAAACTAAATAAACCTAACTAAATAAAATAAACCTAAACCTAAACCTAAACCTAAAACTAAACCTAAACATAAACCTAAACCTCATTCTAAACTAAATAAAATGGTACAAAAAACCTAAACCTATAAATAACCTAAAATAAAAAATAAATTAAGTAAAGCTAAAAATAAACCTAAACTAAACTAAACCAAAAACCTAAAACTAAAATAAATCTAAGCCTAAACTCCTTAAATAAATAATAACTAAATAAACCTAAAATAAAATAAAAAAAAATAAAATAAACTAAATAAACCTAAACTAAACTAAATAGCCTAAACTAAAACCTAAACCTAAATAAAGCTAAAGATAAAAAAATAAAATAATCTAAACTAAATAAATAAACTAAACTAAATAAAATAAACTAAACTAAAATAAACTTAAACGTACGCCTAAACTAAAACTAAATAAACCCAAACCCAAAACCTAAACCTAAAAATAAACTTAACCAAACCTAAATAAAACTAAACAAAACCTAAACCTAAAATAAAATATCTAAACTAAATAAATAAACTAAATAAATTAATTAAAATAAACCTAAACTAAAATTAAACTAAATAAACCTAAACCTAAACCCTAAACCCAAAATAAAATAAAACAAAATAAATTAAACTAAATAAAACCTAAACCTTAACCTAAATAAACTAAATAAATAAACCTAAACCTAAAAGTAAGTAAATAAACCAAATAAAGAAATAAAAATAAACCTAAACTAAACCTACACTAAATAAACCTAAACCTAAACCCTATACCCAAAATAAATAAAACCTAAACCTAAAGTAAGCCTCAACCTAAAAAATAAACCAAAATAAACATAAACTAAACTAAAATTTAACCAAAACTAAACTAAAATAAAAAAGAAACTAAAATAAAAAATAAAACATAAACCTAAACTAAAAAAATAATCTATATAAATAAATAATAAAATAAACCAAAATAAACTTATACCTAAACTAAACTAAAAATAAAAACCAAAAAAATAAATTAAACAAAAATTAAAATAAAAATTTAAAAGTTAAACTAAAAAGATAACCTAAACTAAACCTATACTACATGAAAAGAAACTTAAACCTAAACATAAACCTAATTAAAATTAAACCCTGTGCCCTACCCTAAACCCTAAACCCTAGGCCACACTAGGCTCTAAACAGGCTCACGCAGAACTGATCATAAGACCCTAAACTCTTAACCTGAAATAAATCATAAACTACCCTAAATCCTAAAACCCTAAACCCTTTAAAAAAATGAGAAACCAAAACCCTAAATTAACCACTACCCTGTGCCTGACCCTTGACCCTCCATGAGCCCTAAACAACCCAAAATAATAAACGTGAGTGACCTAAACAAAACTCTTGCCTGAGGCTGAGCCTGGGCCACTGATATCTGACTTGTGGCCTGGTGACTCCTAGGCCTTAAAGTCTACACTAAGACTACCTGATCACCCAGCCATACCACTCTGACTATAAACCATAAACCTAAGCCATACCATGAGCCAACCCTGAGCCCAGGCAAACCCTAAAGCCTAATCTGATCTTACCCTACCTAAACCTAAACCTGGGCCTAAACCTTAAACCCTACCCTAAACCCACTTGGGCCCTAAACCCAAACCTAAACCCTGAACTAACCATAAACCCAAAACCTAAAAGCCTGAGCCAAAAAAAACCAAAATAATAAAAAAATAACCTAAACCTAAATAAAATAAAAATGATATAAAATAAACCTAAACTAAATCTAAACCTAAACCTAAACCTAAACCTAAAATAAAATAAAATAAAAATAAAACTAATAAAAATAAAATAAATAAAAACTTAAATTAAATTAAAAAAATAAAATAAAGTTATAACTAAAAAACTTAAATAAAATAAAAGCTAAATGTAAAATAAAAATAAAAATAAAATAAACCTAAAATAAAATAAAATAAAAACCTAAACCTAAAAAATAAACTTAAAAATAAATAAAAAATAAAACTTAAACCCTAAACTACAAAAAAGTTTAAACCTCAAATAAACAAAATAAAATAAACCTAAACCTAAACTAAAATAAATAAAACTTAAACCTAAACCTAAAATAATCTAAACATAGGCCTTAAAATAAATAACATAAAATAAACTAAAAATAGACCTAAACATAAACTTAAAAATAAAACTAAAATAAAATTATAAAGCCTAAAACTAAACAAAAAAATAAAAAAGTAATACCTAAACCTAAAAATTAAGATAAAAATAAAATAAACTAAAAAATAAACATAAAACAAAACCTAAACCTCAAAAATAAACTAAAATAAAAAACCTAAACTAATCAATAAATCTAAAAGAAATAAACTAAACTAATCAAAAATAATCAATAAACCTAAATAAAAATAAAAATAAAAATAAACTAAATAAAAAATAAACTAAATAAACATAAACATTATGGTTTACTTAATTTGTTTAAAAAAATAATCTTAAACCCTAAACCCTAAACCCTAAATCCTAACCCCTAAACCATAATCCCCAAACCCTATAACTAACTCTAAACCCTAAACCCTAAACCACAACCTCACCTAACCAACCCTTAACCCTAAACTAACCCTAAACCTGCTAACACTCCTAAACCCTAAACCCTAAAGTAAACCTAAAGACCCTAAAATAAAGCCCTAAAACCATAAACCACTAAAAGCCACGGACCCTAAAATCAACCCTAAACCCTGATCCCTAAACATTAAACCCAAAATCCTAAACCTAAACCTAGAAAATAAAACCTAAAAAATAAAATAAATAAATAAACTTAAGCTAAATATAATTATAAAATAAAATAAAATAAAACATAAACTAACCTAAACCTAAAAAAAAATAAAATAAAAAAATAAAAATAAGGTATAATAAAATAAATAAAATAAATTAAACTATGAAATATAAATAAATAGATTTAAAACCATAAAATAAAACTATATGTAAAATAAAAAATACCTAAAATAAAATAAAATAAAAAAACTAAATAAAACCAAAACCTATAAAATACTTAAAATAATAAAAAATTACACCTAAAATAAAAATAAAATAATTAAAATAAAATAAACCTAAACCTAAACGCAAATAAAATAAAACTAATTAATTAAACCTAAACCTAAGCTAAATAAAATAAAATAAACTAAAAATAAACCTAATCCTAAACTAAAATTTAAAACCTAAAAATAAACCTAAAATAAAAAGCTAATACCTAAAGCTAAAAAAATAAAATAAATGCTAAAGGTAAACCTAAAATAAAAAAATAAATCCTAAACTTAAAAATAAAATAAAAATACAATTTAACTAAAAATAAACCAAAACCTAAAAAAATAAAACCTAAAGTAAACGTAAAATAAAAACCTAAATTGTAAAACTAAAAAATTAAAATAAAAACCTGAACCTAAACTTAAAAAATAAATTTAAACATAAATAAACTAAACTAAATAAAAATAAAAATAAAAAATAAATTAAACTAAAATAAATAAGTAATAAACTAAACAAACCTAAACTTACCGGTTTACTTAATTAAAAAAAATCCTAAACCCAAAACCCTCACAAAAAAACTAACCCTAAACCCTTAGCCCAAAAAAACCATAAGCCAAACCCTAAACTCTAAACCCTAAACCATAAACTCTAAACCCTAAACTTATAAGCCTAAACCTTAAACCCTAAACCCTAAACCCACCCCAATCCCTAAACCCTAAACCCTAAACCATAAACCCTAAAAACCTAAAAGCCTAAACCCAAAAAAAAACCTAAAAATAAAATAAAAAATAACCTAAACCTAAATAAAATAAAAAATGATATAAAATAAAACCTAAACTAAAATCTAAACCTAAACCTAAACCTAAACCTAAAAATAAAATAAAATAAAAAATAAAAACTAAGTTAAAATAAAATAAATAAAAACTTAAATTAAACTAGAAAAATAAAATAAATCTTTAACTAAAAAACTTAAATAAAATAAAAGCTAAATGTAAAATAAAAATAAAATAAACCTAAAATAAAATAAAATAAAAAATAAATAAAAACCTAAACCTAAAAAATAAACTTAAAAACAAATAAAAAATAAAACTTAAACCCTAAACTACAAAAAAGTTTAAACCTCAAATAAACAAAATAAAATAAACCTAAACCTAAACTAAAATAAATAAAACCTAAACCTAAACCTAAAATAATCTAAACATAGACCTTAAAATAAATAACATAAAATAAACTAAAAATAAACCTAAACCTAAACTTAAAAATAAAACTAAAATAAAATTATAAAGCCTAAAACTAAACAAAATAAAAATAAAAAAGTAATACCTAAACCTAAAATTAAGATAAAATAAAATAAACTAAAAATAAACATAAAATAACCTAAACCTCAAAATAAACTAAAATAAAACCTAAACTAATCAATAAATCTAAAAGAAATAAACTAAACTAATTAAAATAATCAATAAACTGATAAAATAAAATAAAAATAAACTAAATAAACATAAACCTTATGGTTTACTTAATATAATCATAAACACTAAACCCTAAACCCTAAATCCTAAACCAAACCCAGAATCCCTAACCTCTAACTCTAAACCCTAAACCACTCCACCCCTAACCTGACCCACTTGACCTACCTAAACTCCTGGCTTAAGCTAACACTCCTAAACCCTAAACCCTAAATAAGAACCTTAAAGACCCTAAACCCTAAAGCCTAAACCATAAACCCTTAAACCCTAACCCTAAACCCTGAACCCTAAAATCTGAAACCCTAAACCCTAATCCCTAAACCTTAAACCCTTAAATCCTAAACCTAAACCTAAAGAAAATAAAACCTAAAAATAAAATAAATAAATAAACTTAAGCCTAAATATAATTATAAAATAAAATAAAATAAAAACCTAAACTAAACCTAAACCTAAACCTAAAAATAAAATAAAATAAAAAATAAAAATAAGCTATAATAAAATAAATAAAAACATAAATTAAACTATGAAATATAAATAAACTTTAGATTTAAAAACCTACATAAAATAAAAACTATATGTAAAATAAAAACTAAATAAACCTAAAATAAAATAAAATAAAAACTAAATAAAAACCAAAACCTATAAAAATACTTAAAAATAATAAAAATTTACACCTAAAATAAAAATAAAATAATTAAAATAAAATAAACCTAAACCTAAACGCAAATAAAATAAACTAACTTAATTAAAACCTAAACCTGAACCTAAGCTAAATAAAATAAAATAAACTAAAAATAAACTTAATCTTAAACTAAAATTTAAAACCTAGAAATAAACCTAAAATAAAAAGCTAATACCTAAAGCTAAAAAAAAAAATAAAATAAATGCTAAAGGTAAACCTAAAAATCCTAAACCTAAAAGAAATAAAATAAAATACTGATTTAACTAAAATAAACCTAAACCTAAAAAAAAATAAAATTAAAGAGTAAACATAAAATAAAACCTAGATGTAAAACTAAAAAATTAAAAGATAAAACTTCAAACTAGCTTAAATAAAATCAAACCTAGAGCTTAAAAATAAATTTAAACATAAATAAACTAAACTAATAAAATAAAATAAAAAATAAATTAAACTAAAAATAAATAAGTAATAAACTAAACAAAACCTAAACATACGGTTTACTTAATTAAAAAAACCTAAACCCAAAACCCTCACAAAACCCAACCCCAAAACCCTTGGCCAAAAAAACCATAAGCCAGAACCCCAAACTCTAGAAACCTAAAACCATAAACCACAAACCACAGGCTAAACCCTAAACCTTAAACCCTAACCCTAAACCCGATACCCTACAAGCATAAACCTTAAATCCTAAACCCTAACCCGAAACCCTAAATCCAAAACCCCAAATCCTAAACCCTAAACCCCAATCCCTAAACCCAAACTTAAAGGATCTAAATAAATTAAAAAATAAATGTTAACCCTAAAATCTAATAAACTTAATCCAAAACCTAAACCATAAGAATAGGTCGAACCTTGAAGGCAGGAACATCACTGTTAACCAGACTTAGTCTATATCTAGAGGTTGAGGCGAGAGGTGGTTATCACGGTGGTGGGGGATGGAGGTCTTGGTGGATATGGAGGTGGAGATCAGACCGATGGTTATGGAGGTAGGGGGCAGTGGCTATAGCCGTGGTAGTGGCGGAGGGAGAGATTGTAGCTATGATGGCGGATCCCTCGAGGCAGGGGTGGTTACGATAAGAACTAGAAAGCGAATAACGATCCAATCTACTGCTTATGGAACCGTGTCTTTATCATAGAGATGCTTCTTATTTTCTAGGGCTTTTGATTTGCTCAATGTGTGATCATTTTTTATCTATGTCGTCACTTGTGTCTTTGAGAACTTAGTGTGTTACTTGACTGATGAAATTAAAAAAATAAAAAGAAATGTGAAATCTAAATTTGTTCTTCATTAAAAAAACTAAAAACTTTAAAGCCCAAAAACTTGAACCCTAAACCTAAAACCTAAACCTAAACCTACACCTAAAATAATAAAATAATAAAATAATAAAAAAACCCTAACCCTAAATGCTACACAAAAACCTAATCCCCCATCCACTGACCACTAACCTTAAATCAGACCACCTAAACCCACTAAACCCAATCCTAGCCACTGACATAATAATAAAACACTAATACTAACTAATAAATAATAAACTAAAACTAATAAAATAATAATAAGTAAAATAATAATAAACTAAAAAACTAAAACTAGGCAGACTAAACTATTGGATAATTATTAAAAGGTTAAATAATAATAACAAACTAACTAAAACTAATAACTATTAAACATAACAAAAGGCCACTGATAAATGACACTAAAGATAACTACTAATACAATGACAACTAGGCTAGGCTCTAAATATTAATTGGCTATATTACCACAAAAAATACTATTAACTAGTAATAAACTGAAGCCCTAAACATAACTAACTAACACTTGAATAGTAAAAAGACCCAATATTAAACTAAAACTAATAATAATAAGCCAAGTACTAAACTAAAATTAAACTAATAAACTAATTAATTATTAATATGGCTAATAATAATAAAATAACTAAACTAAGAGCTTAGAGAACTAAACAATAATAAAATAACAAAATAATGATAAGCAGAATAATAATAAAATAAAAAAACTAATCAACTAAAAGTAAATAACTAATAAACACTAAAGTATTAAACTAATAATGATTAAACTAAATAAAATAAATAACTAAACTAATAATAATAATTTAATAATAACAAACCAAACAAATAATAACTTAATAATAAATAAAACCTAAATAAATATAGTAAATATAATAATAATAAACATACCTAAGAAACTAACAAATAATAATAAACTAATAAAACTAAATAATAAACTAATAAATAATAATAATAATAATAATAATAATAATATAATAATAATAATAATAATAATAATAACTCAACTAAACTAAAACTAATAAAATATAAAAACTAAATAATAATAAAACCTAATAATATAAAAACTAAAACCTACACTGAATAAATAAACCTAAACTAAACCTAAATCTAAGCCTAAAGCCAAAATAAAACCTAAAAATAAACTAAATAAACAAAATAATTAAAAGAAACCTATACCTAAACTAAACTAAATTATAAACTAAACTAAATAAACTAAACAAAAAATAAGCCTAAACCTAACCCTAAACCCTAAACTAAACTAAACCTAAACCCTAAACCTAAATTAAATAAACTAAACCTAAACTAAATAAACCTAAACTAAATAAAATAAATCTAAACCTTAACATAAACCGAAACCCAAACCTAAACATAAATGTAAACCTAATCCTAAACTAAATAAATAAACTAAACTAAATAAAAATAAACCTAAACCTAAACTAAACATAAATAAATAAACCTAAAATTAAAAATATATTAAATAAACTAAACAAAGTAAACTAAACTAAATAATAAAACCAAAACTAAACTTAAACTTAAACCTAAACCTAAAAACTAAAAATAAACTTAAGCCCAAACCTAAAACTTAAATCAATAATAAATAAACTAAATAAACCTAAACTTAAATAAATAAAAATAAAATAAAAATAAACTAAATAAACCTAAACTAAATAAAAAGCCTAAACATAAATAAACTAAATAAAACTTAAGCTTTAATAAACCTAAACATAAATAAATAAAATAAACTAAAATAATTAATCTAACCTAAACTAAATAAAAAAAATTAAACTAAAATAAACCTAATCCAAAACCTAAACTAAAACTAAATGAACCTGAACCCTAAACCTAAACCTAAAAATAAACTAAACCTAACCTAAATAAAACAAAATAAAACATAAACCTAAAATAAAATGAACCATAAACTAAATAAATAAACTAAATAAATAAACCTAATAAACCTAAATAAATAAAATAAAATAAATTAAACTAAATAGATATAAATAAAATAAAATAAAATAAAAAATCTAAATAAACCTAAAATAAAAAAACCTAAACTACTAAAAATAAAAAATGAAAAAATAAATAAAATAATAAACTAAAATAAAATAATTTAAATAAAATAAATAAAAATAAACTAAATAAAGAAATAAACCTAAATAAATAAAATAAATAAATAAATAAAGATAAACTAAACTAATCCTAAACCTAAACCCTAAACCGAAAATAAACTAAAACTAAATAAAACCTAAACTTAAACCTAAACCTTAACCTAAATAAATAAACTAAATAAAGAAATAAAAACAAACCTAGATTAAGCTTATACTAAATAAACCTAAACTTAAATCCTAAACCTAAAATAAAATAAAACTAAATAAACTAAACTAAATAAAACATAATCCTAAACCTAAATAAATAAATAAACTAAATAAATAAACAAACTAAATAAATAAACCTAAACTAAAGTAAATAAACTAAAACCTAAATAAATAAATAAAATAAACCTAAATGTAAACCTAAACTAATTAAAACTAAAATCTAAATAAACCTAAAAATAAAATACATTAAACTAAAAATAAATAAATAAACCTAAACCTAAACTAAAAATAAACCAAAAAATAAACATAAATAAACCTAAATAAATAAACTAAACTAATAAAATACAAATAAAACTAAAATAAAAATAAATGAACCTAAACCTTAAAATTAAAAACCTAAACTACATAAACCTAAATAAACCTAAACAAAAACCTATACTAAAATAAACTAAAAACATAAACATAAGCTGAAACCTAAACCTAAATAAACTAAACTACAAATAAAAATAAACCTAAACCTAAATGAAAATAAAATAAAGCTAAACTAAACCTAAACCTCAAATAAAAACTTAATAAAGCCTAAACCTAAACCTAAGCCTAAATAAAAATAAAACATAAACTAAATAAACTAAACTAAATAAACCTAAACAAAAATAAAAGAAAAAATAAATAAACTAAATAAAACCTAAACCTATATAAAGCTAAAACCTAAACCTAAATAAATCCTAAACCCCAAACCTAAACTAAACTAAAACTAAATAAACCTACTAGCGTAAATAAACTAAAACTAAATAAGATAAACTAAACCATACTAAGAAGCTAAAAAATAAAATACTAAATGAAATAAAAAAAAAACTTAAACCTAAAATAGATCTAAACCTAAAATCCTAAAAATAAATAAACATGAACTAAACTAAAATAAAACCTAAACTAAACTAAAATAAAACATAAACTGAAATAAAAAATAAAACATAAACTTAAACCAAAACCTAAACTAAAAAAAACCTAAATAAATAAATAATAAAATAAAACCTAAATAAATACCTAAACTAAACTATAAATAAAATCATAAAATAATAAAACTAAACTAAAATCTAAAAGTAAACTAAGCTAAAAGTAAATAAACTACTTATAGAACCAAACTGCATAAAGATAAAATAACCTGAGCTGAGCTGAGCTGATTAAAGGCTCATGCCCTGAGCCCTATTGAGCCCTGATCCTGAGCTCTGACCCCTGGCCTTGGGCTCAGGCCCTGATCAGCCCAGGTTGTAAGACCACTGACACTGGACCACTGGGCCCAGGCCACTAAGGAGACTAAGACCACTGAGCCACCAACTGAGCCATGGGCCTTAGGCTATTGACCAGGCCCTGGGCTGAGCCACCTGACCAGGCCCACACAGGCCACAGGCCCACAAGATCCACTGAAACTGACCACAAGGTTTAAAGAGGCAGGCCTGGCCTGTGACTTTAGGCCAGGTTGACCACTGGTATGGTGGGCGTTAGGCCCTAAACCCTGGGCCACAGGCTGAGCGCTAGATCCAAGGCCACTGAGCCCTAGGCCATGGGCCTGGGCTGGGCTCTAAAGACTGAGACTGATCCACTGACTGGGCCACTGAGGGATAAACAGGCCTGAGCCTGACCACTGAGGCTGAGCTGAGCCAACTAGACTGATCCTGGGCCCTGAGCTGGGCTTGGACACTGGCGTTGGATCACAGGCCATGGGCCACAAACCCACAGGCCCAGATCCCAGGCCTGAGTCTGACACAACCTGGGCCAGAATCTGATGCTGGGCCACTGAGCCACATGCCCAAGACCCCAAGACCTGGGCCAACCCTGGGCCACTGGCCACTCCCTGAGCCCACCATCACTTTTCTTGAGCCACAAAACAAGGGCTGAGCCAGAGTAAATAAATCTAAAATAAAGATAATTAAAAAAAACATAAAATAAAATAAAATAAAATAAAATAAAGAAATAAAAACAAAATAAAATAAAATAAATAAAAAACCTAAACTAAACTAAAACTAAAATAAAGCTAAAACTAAAACCTAAATAAAATAAAAATAAAATAACATAATAAATAAAATAAAACTAAATAAAACCTAAGCAAAATAAAAAAAAAATAAATAAATAAAACATAAACCCTAAACTAAAAAAAAAAACCTAAACCTCAGAATAAACAAAATAAAATAAACCTAAACTTAAACTAAAATAAATAAAACCTAAACCAAAACTTAAACCATAGACTAAATAAAATAAAATAAATTAAAATTAAACCTAAAACTAAACTAAAATATAAAACCTAAAAATAAACCTAAAATAAAACCTTAAAACTAAAAACTAAACCAAAATTAAAAAATACCTAAACTTAAAAATAAAATAAAATAAAACTAAACTAAAAACATAAATCAAAACCTAAACCTAAAAAATAAACTAAAATATAAAACCTAAATTAAAATAAATAAACCTGAAATAAATAAACTAAACTAAATAAAAATAAAAAAATAAACATAAATAAAAACAAAAAATAAAATAAACTAAATTAAATAAAATAAACTAAATAAACTGGACTTAATGGTTTACTTAATTTAAAAAAAAAATAAACCATAAACCTAAACCTAGGCACAAATCCTAAATCTAAAACCACAAACCCCAAACCTATACCCTGACCTCTAAGCCTGGGACTCCAAAATCCTAAACCATAAACCCTAGGCCACTGACCATACTAAACCTGAGCCAAAACCAGAGCCTCAGACCACTAACCCTGAACCAACTTGACCTTGAAACCTAAACCTAAACTTTAAATAAACTTGAAAGCAAGCCTAAACCCTAAACCTAAACCCTAAACCACAAACTCTAAACCAAAATGCAAACCACTAAACCACAAAAACTAAAAACTAGATGCAAAATACAAACCTAAACACAAAATCTTAAAACCTAAACATAAAGAAAATAAAATCTAAAATAAATTAAATAAAATAAACTTAAGCTATAAAATAAACACCTAAACTAAACTAAACCTAAAATATAAAATAAAATAAAAATAAAAATAAACTAAAATAAATATAATAATAACATAAACTAAATTATGAAATAAAATAAACTTATGAATTAAAACCTAAATAAAAAAAAACTAAACGTAAAATAAAAATAAAAAAACCTAAAATAAAGTAAAATAAAAACTAAATAAAACTCGAAACCTAAAAATATATAATAAATAAAATCTAAACCCTAAACTAAAAAAATAAAACCTAAATTGAAAATAAAATAAATAAAATAAAATAAACCTAAACCTAAACTCAAATAAAATAAACTAAAATAATTAAAACCTAAACCTACTAAATAAATAATAAAATAAACTAAAAAACTAAACCTAAACTAAAAAATAAAACCTATAAATAAACCTAAAATAAAAACCTAAAATGTAAAGCTAAAAAAAATAAAATAAAAACCTTAACATAAACCCAAAAATAAAAAATAAAACCTAGACCTTAAAAATAAAATAAAAATAAAACTCAGCTAAAAATAAACCTAATCCTAAATAAAAAATAAAACCTAAAAAATAACCTAAAACAAACTTAATCCTAAATAAAAAATAAAACTTAAAAATAAACCTAAAATAAAAACCTAAAATGTATACCTAAAAAATAAAATAAAACCTGAACCTAAATGTAAAATAAAAAAAATAAAACTTAAACTAAAATAAAATAAACTCATAAAAATAAATTTAAACATTAACCTAACTTAAAAAATAAACTTAAGTAAAAAAACCTAAAGTAAAATAAATAAATCTAAAATAAAATAAACTAAACTAAATAAAATAAAAATAAACCTAAATAAAATGAAAATAAAATAAACTAAAAAACCTAAAACTGCTGGTTTACTTAATTAAAAAAAACAGCTACACACTAAACCCAAACCCTAAACCACAAAAACCATAACCATAAAATAAACTCTAGACCCTAAACCCTAAACCCTAAACCCTAAAAGCATAAACCTAAACCCCTAAACCCTAAATCCTAAACCCTAAATGCTAAACCCTAAACCCTAAACATAAACCCTAAACCCTAAACCCCAAACCCTAAACCTAAACCTAAAGTGTCTAAATAAATTAAAAGATAAACCTAAATCCTAAAATCCAATAAACTTAAACCTAAACTTAAACCCTAAGAATGGGCAGAACCTTGATGGTAGGAACATCACCGTCAACCAGGCTCAGTCTAGATATGGCGGTGTAGGTGAAGCTGGAGGCGGCAGTTATCACAGTGGTGGTGAGGGATGTAGAGGTGCTATTGGATATAGAGGTGGTGGTCGGAGTAGTGGTGGTTATGGAGGTAGGAGGAGCCATAGAGGTTATAGCTGTGGTGGTGGTGGAGGGAAAGATTGTAGATATGATGGCAGATCCAACTACTCAGAGATGGGTGGTTCTAATGGGAATTAGAGAAATTGAAGAACGGTTGATCCGATCTACTGCTTATGGAATTGTGTATTTATAGTAGAGATAATTCTAGTTTTCTAGGGCTTTTGATTTGCTCTATCGTCTTTTTTTAAAACAATATAAACTTGTCTTTGAGAACTTGGTGTGTTACTTGATTGATGAATTCAAAAAGAAGAAATGTTGATTCTGAATTTATTCCCTGTTAAGAAAAAAGCCAAAATCCCTAAAACCCAAACTAAAGCCTGAACTCTAAACCTAAAACCTAAACCCAAAACCCTAAAACCTAAAAAATAATATAAATAAATAAATAAAAAACACTAACCCTAAATGCAAAACCCTAAAACTAATCCTAAACCTACAACCTTAAACCCTAAACCCTAATAAGAAACTAATAAAATACTAAACTAAACTAATTAAAACTAAAACTAATAAATAAAAATGAATAATAAACTAAAACTAAAACTAATAAAACTAATTAAACTAAATAAACTAAATAATAACTAATAAACTAATAATAATAAAAACTAACTAAACTAATTAACAAAGTAATTACTAAATTAAACATAAAATAAAAAACCCAACTAATGGTAAAAATAAACTAGTAATGAAACTAATAAAAGTAAACTAAACTGGCTATTAACTAACTAAACTAATAAACTAACTAAATTAAACCCAATAAAAACTAATTAATAATAATAAATAACTAATAAACCTAAACCCTAAACATAACGTCACTGAAAATAACTAGAATAAAACTAAAATAATAACTAATAATAATAACCAAACAAACTAAACTAAAACTAATAACAAATAAACTAAAATAATAAAACTAACTAAAGTAATTAATAAATAACAAATAATAATAACTAACTAATAACTAAACTAACAACTAAACTAGTATAAACTATTAAACTATAAACCTAATAATAATAAACTAAATAATAATAGCTAAAACTAATAATAAAATGAAAAACTAATAAAATAAAATAACTAATAACAATAACACTAAACTAATAAACTAATAATAAATTAAACTAAATAAAATTAATAACTAAACTAATAATAATAATAAACTAAATTAGTAATAAACTAAATAATAAATAAAACCTAAATAAATATACTAAATATAATAATAATAAACAAACCTAAATAACTAATTAATAATAATAAATTAATAAATCTAATTAAAAAACTAATAAATAATAACAATAAAAAAAAATAAAACTAAAATTAATAATACACATAAAACTAAATCTTAATAAAACTAATAACATAAAAATTAAAACTAAATAAATAAACCTAAACCTAAAACTAAATAGCACATAAAATAAAATAAAATAAAATAAATAAATAAAATAAAATAAACTAAACTAAACTAAAATAATAAAAAACTAAAATAATAAATAAAAAAACCTAAACTAAAATAAATAAAATAAACTAAACCTAAACTAAACTACTCTAAACATAAACTTAAACAAACTAAATAAAATAAACTAAACTTCACATAAACAAACATGAATTAAATAAACTAAACTAAATAATCTAAACTAAATAAATAAACTAAAATAAAAAATAAATTAAATACACCAAGCTCAAAATAAAACCTAAGCTAAACCAAATCAACCTAAAATAAATTTATAAACATAGCTTAAATATAAAAAAAAATAATCTAAATAAATAAATAAACTAAATAAACCTAAATTAAAATAAATAAATAAAATAAAATAAAATAAACTAAATAAACTTAAATTAAACTAAATAACTAAACTAAAAACTAAAAAAAACTAAATACCTAAACTAAATAAACTGAAACTAAATAAATAAAATAAACTAAACTAAAATAAATAAACTAAATAAATAAACTAAAAATAAACCTAAAACTACACCAAAACTACAACTAAATAAACCTAAAACTCAACCTAAACTTAAAAATAAACTAAACTGACCTAAATAAAATTAAATAAAACCTAAACCTAAAATAAAATAACAAAAATAAATAAAATATGAAAATTAACTAAACTAAACTAAAATAAACCTAAACTACAAATCCAAAATAAAATAAAACAAAATAAACTAAACTAAATAAAACTAATCTAACTAAATAAACTAAATAAATCAATAAAATAAATAAATAAATAAACTAAATAGATAAACTAATTAAAAAAACCTAAAACTAAAATAAAATAAACTAAAATAAAGAAATAAAATAAACCTAAAAAACCCTAAAAATAATTAAACTAAATATAACTAAAAAACCTAAACTAAACCTAAATAAATAAATAAACTAAATAAGTAAGAATAAACCTAAACCTAAATAAATAAATATACTAAATAAATTATCCTAAACCTAAACTAAATTAAATAAAAGAAAACCTAAATAAATAAATAAAATAAACTTGGACCTAAACCAAAACCTAAACTAAATAAAACTAAAACTAAATAAACTTAAAGAAAACTACACTATAAAATAAATAAATAAACCTAAACTAAACTAAAAATAAAAATAAACATAAATAAACCTATAAATAAAATTAACTTTAATAAAATAAATATAAAACTAAAATAAAAATAAATGAACCTAAACCTAAAAAAATAAAACTAAACTAAATAAACCTAAATAAACCTAAACCTAAACCTAAATAAACTAAACTACAAATAAAAATAAACCTAAACATATAAAATTAAATAAACTAAACTAAACTAAACTAAAATAAAACTAAATAAAATAAACTAAATAAAACTAATCCTAAACTTAAATAAAATAAAACCCAAACTAAAATAAACTAAACTAAATAAACCTAAATAAAAATAAAGAAAAATATATAAAATAAACAAACCTATGCACCAAATAGAGCCCAAACTAAAACTAAACTAAATACCTAAAACTATAAATTAGAAAACTAAACAAAATAAAACTAAACCATGCTAAAGACTAAAATAAATATAATAAAAATAAATAAAACCTAAACCTAAAGTGAGCCTCGACCAAACCTAAACCTAAATAAACATAAACTAGTGAATAAAACCTAAAGTAAACTAAAATAAAAATAAACTAGATAAAATAAAACATAAACTAAACTAAACCTAAAGTAACAAAACTAAAATAAATAAATATAAATACTAAAATACTGTGCTTAAACTAAAAATAAAAAACCTAAAAAAAAAAAATAAACTAAAATGACTAAAATGGATTAACTAACTAAAGATAAATCCTAAGCTAAAACTGCATAAAAGGCTTTGACCTAGGCTTAAACCAGGTTAAAGATAAAGACCACTGTGCAGGCTGGGAGCTCTGGGCCACTGATCACAGGCCACTGAGCTCTGGCACTAGGCCTGGGCCAGACCCTGATCATGGGCCACTGAGCCACTGACCCACTGACCATGGGCCACAGGCCACTGGGCCTGACTGGGCTGGGAGATTGACCTGGGACTGGGCTCTGAGCCA
Source organism: Cymbidium sinense (assembly GCA_021442155.1). Taxonomy (NCBI): domain Eukaryota; kingdom Viridiplantae; phylum Streptophyta; class Magnoliopsida; order Asparagales; family Orchidaceae; genus Cymbidium; species Cymbidium sinense. Next base: position 189,747,608 of record CM038217.1, read on the forward strand.
CTGGCCAGGTGACCTGGGGGCTCAGGCCATCCACTGAGCCAAGGCTTTACTGACCTGGGCCCCAGAGCCTGGGCCAGATCCAGGACACTGGGCTGACAGACTGAGCTGACCACTGGGCCAGGCTGAAAGGCCCTAAACCACTGATGCAGAATGCTAGCCTGAGGCCACTGAGCTGGGCCTGAGGCGTAAGACCTAGACCTGGGCCATAGACTGGCTGGGCCATGAGCCTAAGACTGATCCAGGCCCCAGGCACATAGGCTGGGCCCTGGGCCACTGAGCACATGAGTGAGGCCCTGGGCTCTAGGCCCACTGAAATGAGCCCAGGCCACTGGGCCCTAAACCCACCCTGGCCCTAAACCACACAAGATCTAAAGCTGAGCCCAAACTAAATAGATCTAAAAAATAAAATAAATAAAAGAGCTTGGATAAAAAGAAAGAAATAAAGAGAAAAATAAAATAAAACCTAAAACTAAAATAATAAAATAAAATAAAATAACTAAAATAAAATAAAATAAAACCTAAACTAAATTAAAATTAAGAGTTATAACTAAAATCATAAATAAATTAAAAATAAAAATAAAATAAAAAAATAAAATAAACTAAAAAATAAATAAAACTGAAACCTAAAAAATAAAATAAAGATAAAACTAAACTACTAAAAAACAAAGCTCATATAAACAAAATAAAATAAACTAAACTAAAATAAAATAATTATTAAACCTAAAAAGTAAACTAAACATAAATCTTAAACTAAATTACAAAATAAACTTAAAATAAAGCCTAAACTTAAAATAAACCTAAAATAAACCTTAAAACCCAAAACTAAACCAAAATTAAAAAGATGCACAAACCTAAAAAATAGATAAAATAAAATAAAATAAAATAAACATAAAATAAACCTAAACCTCAAAATAAACTAAAATAAAAAAATAAATCTAAATTAGTAAACAAACTAAATAAAATAAAATAAACCTAAATAAAATAAAATTAAATAAACTAAGTAAATGAGCTAACCATGGTTTGCTTTTTAAAACCATACCACTGAGCCACTATCCAAACTATCCAGGCCACTGACCCTGATCCAACTTATGTAGCATAGGCCCTAGGCCCTGAGCCCTACCACTGAGCCCTGGCCACTGACGCCCATCACCACAGGCCACTGACCCCAGGCTGACCTGAGCCTTGTCACTCCAAGGCCACTGAGCCATGCTAGGCATAAAATGCCACACTGGGCTCTGACCATAGGCCACAGCTGACCACCCTGAGCCATGAGCCCAAACCTACCACACCACTGATGCAAATCCAAAAACATAAACTAAACTAAATAAAACCTAAAAATAAAATAAATAAATAAACTTAAAATAATAAAATTATAATAAAATAAAATAAAACCTAAACAAGAAACTTAAACCAAACTTAAAAAATGAGATAAAATAAAAAAATAAAATTAAAGTAAAGTAAATGAAACATAAACTAAACTATGAATTAAAATAAACTTAAGAGTTAAAAACCTAAATAAAATAAAAATAAACGTAAAATAAAACTAAAATAAACCTAAAATAAAATAAAATAAAAACTAAATAAACATTGAAACCTAAAAAATAAACCTACAAATAAAACCTAAAATTAAATAAAAAATTAAACCTAAACCATAAACTAAAAAAATTAAACCTAAAATAAAAATAAAATAAATAAAATAAAATAAACCTAAACCAAAACTAAAATAAAATAAACTAAAGTAATTAAAACCTAAACTTAAACCTAAGCTAGATAAAATAAAATAAGCTAAAAATGAACGTAAACTTAAACTGAAAAATAAAACCTGAAAATAAACCTAAAATAAAAAGATAAAATTTAAAGCTAAAATAATATAATAAAAACCTAAACGTAAACCTAAAAATAAAAAATAAATCATAAACCTAAAAAATAAAATAAAAATAAAACTCAAATAAAAATAAACCTATACCTAAACAAAAAATAAAACCTAAACATAAACCTAAAATAAAATCCTAAAACATAAACCTAAAAAATTAAAATAAAATCACAGACTAAATAAAATAAACTAAAATAGAAAACCTAAACTAAAAAAATAAACTAAAACAAATAAGTAAACTATATAAAAATAAAATATAAACATAAATAAAATAAAATAAAAGCTAAAATAAATAAGTAATAAACTAAATAAATATAAACATGGGTTGCTTAATTAAAAAAACCACTAAACCCTAAGTCTAAGAAAACCCTAAGCCAAACCAAAAAAATAACCCTAGGCCATGGCAGCAAAACCCTAAACTCTAGGCTCAGGGCTACAAACCCTAAATCCTACAAACTCTAAACCCAGACCCTACCCTAGCCCTGGCCTTAAACCCCAACCTAACCTGAGCCACAAGCATAAACCACAAACCTACCCCACCCAAATCCAAAACAGAACCATAAACCCTAAACTGAAGCTGACCCTGGCAGTAAACCCTAAAACCTAAACCCCATACCCTAAACCCACAAACCCTAAACCCTAAACTAAACTTAAAGTATCTAAATAAATTAAAAAATACACCAAACACAAAACCCAATTAACAAACCTAAAAATGGCGGGACCTTGAAGGCTAGAACATCACCATCAACCAGGCTCAGTTTAGATCTAGCGATTGAGGTGAAGTCAGAGGCGGGGATTATCATAGTGGTGGTGGGGGATCTGGAGGTGCTTGTGGATATGGAGGTGGTGGTCAGAGCAATGGTGGTTATTGAGATAGGAGGAGCGACGGAGGTTATAGCCATATTGGTGACGGATGGAGAGATTGTAGGTATGATGGCAGATCCAGCTACTCGAGAGGCGAGGTTGTTCTGAAGGGAACTAGAGAATATTAATAACAGTCGATTTGATCTGCTGCTTATGGAACTGTCTTTATAGTAGAGATGGTTCTAGCATTCTAGGGCATTTGATTTTCTTTATGCGTGCTCATTTTTTATCTATATCATCGCTTGTGTCTTTGAGAACTTGGTGTGTTACAATAAAAAAACCAAAAACCCTAAAGCCCAAAAACCTGAATCCTAAACCTAAACCCTAAACCCTACACCCTAAAAATAATAAAAAAAATAAAAAATAAAAAAACCCTAACCCTAAAAATAACCCTAATCCTTAAACCCTAAACCTACAACCCTAACCCTAAACCCTAATAAGAAACTAATAAAACACTAAACTAAACTAACTGAAACTAAAACTAATAAATAATAAAATAAAATTATTAAAAAATAAACTAAAACTAGTAGACTAATAATAACCTAAACCTAAACCTAAATAAAAATAAAACTAAAACTAAATAAACCTAAATAAAAATAAAAGAAAAAAATAAAGAAACAAAATAAAACCTAAACCTAAATAAAACCAAAACCTAAACCTAAATAAAACCTAAACCCCCAACCTAAACTAAATAAACCTAAACCTAAACTAAAAAAACTAAAAACTAAATAAAATAAACTATACTATTCTAAAAAACTAAAAATAAATAAATTAAATAATAAATAAATAGAACTTAAACTTAAAATAAACCTAAACCTAAAACTTGCACCAAAATAAACATAAAATAAATTAAAATAAAACCTAAACTGAACTAAAATAAAAAATAAACTAAAATAAAAAATAAACTAAAATCAAAAATAAAACATAAACATAAACCTAAACCTAAACTAAAACAAACCTAAATAAATAAATAATAAAATAAACCTAAATATACTTATACATAAACTAAAAATAAAAATTAAAAAATAAATAAAACCTAAACTAAAATAAAACTAAAAAAAATAAACTAAACTAAAAATAAATAAACCTAAACCTAAACAACATAAAAAATTTTTAAAAAAAAACATAAACCTAAACCTAAACCTAACTAAAAAAGAACCCTATACCCTAAACCCTAAATCATAAAACCCTAAACCCTAAACTCTAAACCCTAAACCCTAAACCCTAAATCATAAAACCCTAAACCCTAAGCTAAACCCTAAACCATAAACCGTAAACATTAAACCCAAATACCCTAAACCCTAAACTATAAACCCTAAATTAACTTTAAACTCAAACTTAAACCCTAAACCCTAAACCCTAACCATAACCCTAAACTGGGCTTTAAACCCTAATGTTTAAAACCTAAACTTTGCATAAACCTAAAGACCTAAACCCTAAAACCTAAACTAACCTTAAACCCTGGCACCTAAACCTAAACTCAATCCTAAACTAAAAATTTAAACTTAAAGCTCTAATAATTAAACCTAAACTTAAACTATAAACCCTAAATCAGAACCTAAAAAACCCTAAACCTACAATACCCTAATCAGAACCTAAAACTAAACCTGGCCTAACCTAAACCTTAAAACTAATCCTAAACCCTAAACCTACAACCCTAAACCCTAAACCCTAAATATACAACACTAATCCCTAAACCTAAACCCTAAAACTCAAAACTCAAACCCTAAACCCTAAACCCCAAACCTCAAACCCTAAACCCTAAACCCTAAACCATTAACCCTAAACCCAAAACCCAAAATGCTAAACCCTAAAAACTAAAAAGTCTAAACCCAAACTAAATAAAACCTAAAAATAAAATAAGTAAGAAACCTAAACCAAAATAAAATAAAATAAAAGAAAAAAAATAAAAACTAAACTAAAATAAAATAAATAAAAACCTAAGCTAAACTAAAAACTAAAATAAAGCTAAAATTAAAAAACCTAAATAAAATAAAAACTAAATTTAAAATAAACTTAATATAAAATAAAATAAAAACTAAATAAAAACCTAAACCTAAAAAATAAATCTAAAATTAAACCTATAAATAAATATAAAATAAAACCTAAACCCTAAACTAAAAGAAAACTAAACCTCAAATAAATAAACTAAAATAAACTTAAACCTAAACTAAAATAAATAAAACTTAAACCTAAACCTAAAAAAAACTAAACCTAAACCCTAAACTAAATAAAATAAAATAAACTAAAATTAAACCTAATCCTAAACTAAAAAATAAACTTAAAATATAACCCTAAAGCCTAAAACTTAACCAAAAATTAAAAAATAATACCTAAACCTAAAAAAATAAAATAAAAATAAAACTAAACTAAAATCAACTTAAACTGAAACTTACACCTAAAAAGTAAACCAAAATAAAATACATAAACTAAAATAAATAAACCTAAAATAAATAAACTAAATTGAATAAAAAAATAAACCTAAATAAAAATAAAAAATAAAATAAACTAAATTGAAAAAAAATAAATTAAATAAACCTAAACTTAATGGTTTACCTAATTTTTTAAAAAATAACCAAAAACCCTAAACCCTAAACTTTAAACCCTAAATCCTAAACCCTAAACCCTAAACCCCAAACCCTATAACTAACCCTAAACCCTAAACTCTAAACCTACAACCCTAAACCCAAAACCCAAAATCCTAAACCCTAATCGAAACTCTAAACCCTAAAACCTAAACCTTAAACCCTAAAAACCATAAACCCTAAACTAACCCTAAACCTTCACCTTGTTTGCTGTGTGGTAAGCCATATTATCTGTGCCTTTGCGGTATTGGTATATTTGTTATATCATTTCCCTCTTGGATCTTTTAGACTTGTGCAATTAATGTTGTGATCATGCTATTATCAAGGTGATTGTTAACATCATACGACCAAGGGCTCTCCTTTTACGTTATTTTCACGCCAAGAGGTTTCATTTGGGTAGGGATATTTTACTTCTATGTTGAATGGTTTTTTGGATTACTATGTCCAGCAGGCTGAATATTGTGTTTGGACTCCTGCCTGGCCTTTTGTTCTAATGATTTCCATGTGGTTAACCTCTTTATCTATGGCTATGTTGTATGGATTTATCTGGTGGTTGCATTTTACTCTTGGCCCTATGAAACATGTATATTTATTATTGTGATCATGCTATTAATAAGGTGGATGTGGCCAAGATGTTTCATCTGGGTAGGGATGTTATTAGCTGTGCATTCCCATATTATGTTGGCATTTGTTGGTGATACTTATCTTATATGGGATTAGTGTCATCCCTTTACCATTCTGATCTATGTTGTCTTCTTTTCTATAGTGTATGTGGCTATATTTTGGTACACAAGTACTATGGACAAAATGATTTTCTTCCAATGGTTGTTGTTCCCCCAGGTTTGTAGGCTATGAAGACTGGGATGATTTCACTCATTGTTTGGCTGGTAGAAGCACTTGTGATGTAACCCTTCATTGAAAGTTTGGATGCTCATGTTTGCGGCTGCCCCAATTTTGTGTGACTGAGCCTGAGCCTATTCACACACACTACTCTATAATTCTCTCACTTTATTCTGATTTTACTTTTAATTTGAGTTGTATCACTTTAATTGTGCTAACTCTTTCTTCTAGATGATTGTTGATTTTGTGTTGTTTTCTTGCATATTCCTTCTCTTGTGGAGGCATAGGATTCTCTCATCCTCAAGATTTTTTGATGAAGGTGGTCCAATTGCTATTCTCTTTGATCATCTTATTTCTTTTGCTTTCCTATCTTTTTTCCTTTGTTTAGATTGTGTTTAGACAGGGGATTTACTCTCTAGGCTGTTTGTAGCTCTTTGAGTAGTAGATCTTGAGTTTATCCCCTCTTAATGACCTTATAACCCCTTTTTTGTGGCAATAAAATTCCCTATATGGGGTTCCCTAAAAAAAACCCAAAAAAACCTAAACCCTAAACCTTAAACCCTAAACCCAAACCCTAAACCCTAAACCCTAAAAGTATAAACCCTATAACCGTAAACCCTAAACCATAAACCTTAAACCCTAACCCTAAACCCTAAACCCTAAACCCTAAACCCTAAACCTTAAACCTCAAATAATAGAGCTAAACCTAAAGTAACTAAATAAATTAAAAAATAAACCTATACCCTAAAACCTAATAAACCTAAACCCTAAGAATGAACAAAACCTTCATGCATCACCATCAACCACTTAGTCTAGATCTTATGGTGGGCGAGGCAACAGTTGCTCGATGGTGGTGGGGATTTAGAGGTGCTGGTGGATATGGAGGTGGTGGTGGGAGCAGTGGTGGTTATGGTGTCAGGAGGAGCGACGGAGGTTACAACTGTGGTGGGGGCAGAGGGAGAGATCGGGGATATGATGGTGGATCCCGCCACTGAAAAGTCCGGGGAAGTTTTGATGAGAACTAGAGAAACTGAATAATGACCAATCCGATCTGCTACTTATGGAACTATGTCTTTATAATAGAAATGATTTTACTTATCTAGGTTTTTGATTTGCTCCATGTGTGCTCATTTTTTATCTATGTCATCACTTGTGTTTTAGAAAACTTGGTGTGCTACATGGTTGCTGAACTCGAAAAGAAAAATTGTTGAATTTGAATTTATTCTCTATTAAAAATACATACATACGAAAAACCCTAAACCATAAACTAGAACCCGATCCTTCAACCTAAAAGCTAAACCCTTAACCCTAAACCCTAAACCCTAAAAACCCTAAACCCTAAACCCTAAACCCTAAACCCAAAAACCCTAAACCTTAAAACCTAAACCCAAAATGTTAAACCACAAACCCTAAAACTAACCATAAACCTTCCAAAAAAAATAAAGTAAACTTAAACTTAAACCTAAACTAAATAAAATATAATAAACTAAAAACATAACCTAAACTAAAAATAAAACCTAAAAATAAACTTAAAATAAAAACTAAAACATAAACCTAGAAAAATAAAATAAAAACATAAACCTGAACATAAAAATAAAAAATAAAACATAAACCTAAAAATAAAATAAAAATAAAACTCAACTAAAAATAAACCTGATCCTAAAAAATATAATAAAATAAAAAGCCAAATTAAATTAAATAAACTAAACTAAATAAAAATAATAATTAAAAATAATTAAAAATAATAATTAAAAATAAATAAAAATAAAAATTCAAATAAACTAAATAGACCTAAACCTACTAGTTTACTTAACTTAAAAAAAATCTTAAACCCTCAACTAACCCTAAACCCTAAAGCCTAAACACTAAATTCTAAACCCAGAACCGTAACCCTAAACCCTAAACCCTATAGCCCTAAACCATAAACTTTAAACCCTAAAAACCTAAAACATAAACCTAAACTAAATAAAACCTAAAAATAAAATATATAAAAACTTAAACCTAAAATAATAATAATAATAATAATAATAATAATAATAATAATAATAATAATAATAATAATAACAATAATAATAATAATAATGATAATAATAATAACCTAAAATAAAACTTAGTTAAACTAAGAATAAAATAAAATAAACAAATAAAAATAAAAAAATAAAAAAAATTAAATCCTAAACTAAACTCAAAAAATAAAATAAACTTGAGAATAAAAAACCTAAATAAAATAAAAACTAAAAGTATAAAAATAAAATAAACCTAAACCTAAAGAAAACCTAAAAATAAATAAATACAATAAAACCTAAACCTGAACTAAAAAAAACTAAACCTAAAATAAAAATAAATCTAAACCTAAACCTAAACTAAAATAAACTAAAATAAAATAAATAAAACCTAAACCTAAACATAAAATAAACTAAACATAAACCTAGACCTAGACAAAATAAAATAAAATAAAAATAAACTTAAACATAAATTAAAAATAAAACCTAAAAATAAGGCTAAAATAAAAATCGAAAACCTAAACCTAAAAAAATAAAATAAAAACCTAAACCTAAGCCTAAATTTAAAAAATAAAACAAACACCTAAAAAAAAAAAAAAAAAACTCAACTAAAAAATAAACCTAAGCCTAAACCTAGACCTAAAAAATAAACTATAATAAAAAACCTAAACTAAAATAAATAAACCTAAAATTAATAAACTAAACTCAATAAAAATAAAAAAACCTAAACAAAAATAAAAAAATTAAAATAAACAAAAATAAATAAAAAAATAAACTAAATAAACCTAAACCTACCAAATTACTTAATTAGAAAAATAACCATAAACCCTAAATCCTAAACCTTAAACCCTAAACCTACAACCCTAAACCCTAAATCCAAACCTTAAACCCTTAACCCAAAAAACATAAACCTTAAAACCCTAAACCTAAAAACCCTAAACCCTAAAACCTAAACATAAAACCTTGAACCATAAATCCTAAACCCTAAAGCCTAAACCCTAAACTAACCCTAAACCCTAAACCTAAACCAAAAATAAAGCAAACTTAAACTTAAACCTAAACTAAACAAAATATAATAAACTAAAAATAAACATAACCTAAACTAAAAAATAAAACCTAGAAATAAACTTAAAATAAAAACTTAAAACATAAACCTAGAAAAGTAAAATAAAAACATAAACTTGAACATAAAATAAAAATAAAAAAAAATTAAAATAAAAAAAAAAACTTAAGAAAATGAACAGATCCTAAAAATAAAATAAAATAAAAGCCAAATGAAAATAAATAAACTAAACTAAATAAAATAATAAATAAAATAAATAAATAAAAATAAAAAATTCAAATAAACTAAATAGTCCTAAACGTGCCAATTTACTTAATTAGAAAAAACCATATACCTTAAGTTAACCCTAAACCCTAAACACTAAACTCTAAACCCAAAACCTTAACCCTAAACCCCAAACCCTAAAGCCCTAAACCCTAAAAACCTAAAAGCATAAACCTAAACTAAATAAAACCTAAAAATATATATATAAAAAATGTAAACCGAAACAAAATAAAAAATTAAAATAATAAAAGCCTAAAATAGAACCTAGATCTAAAATTAAACATAAAATAAAATAAATAAATAAAAATAAAAAAAATAAAAAAAATTAAATCCTAAACTAAACTTAAAAAATAAAATAAACTTAAGAATAAAAAACCTAAATAAAATAAAAACTAAAGGTATAAAAATAAAATAAACCTAAATCTAAAAAAACCTAAAAATAAATAAAAAAATAAAACCTATACCCTGAACTAAAAAAAACCTAATCCTAAAATAAAAATAAAATAAACAAAATAAAATAAACCTAAACCTAAACTAAAATAAACTAAACTAAAATAAATAAAACATAAACCTAAACATAAAATAAACTAAACCTAAGCCTAAACCTAAATTGAATAAAATAAAATAATAATAAACTTAAGCCTAAACTAAAAATAAAACCTAAAAATAATCCTAAAATGTAAACCTAAAAAAATAAAATAAAAACATGAACCTAAACATAAAAATAAAAAATAAATCCTAAACCTAAAAAATAAAATAAAAATAAAACTGAACTAAAAAATAAACCTAAAACTAAACCTAAACCTAAAAAATAAAATACAATAAAAAAGTTAACTACAATAAATAAACTAAAATAAATAAATATAAAAAATAAACATAAATAAGAATAAAAATTAAAATAAACTAAATAAACCTAAACCAAACAGTTTACTAAATTTTAATAAAATCCTAAACCATAAGCTAACCCTAATCCCTAAAGCCTAAACACTAAACTCTAAACCCTAAACCCTAACCCTAAACCCTAATCCCTAAAACCATAAACCCTAAAACCCTAAACCCATAAACTGAAACCCTAAAACCTAAACCTAAATAAAATAAAAAATAAAATAAAATAAAAACCTAAACTAAAACCTAAGTCTAAACTTAAAAATAAAATAAAATAAACTAAACAAAATAAACTAAAATAAAATAAATAAAAACATAAACTAAACTAAAAAATATAATAAACCTAACAATAAAAACATAAATCAAATAAAACTAAACAAAAAATAAAAATAAAATAAACTTAAAGTAAAATAAAATAAAAAATAAATAAAAACCTAAACCTAAATAATAAACCCTAAAATAAAACCAATCATTAAATAAAAAATATAATCTAAACCCTAAACTAAAAAAAACCTAAACCAAAAATAAAAATAAAATCAACATAAACCTAAACTAAAATAAACTAAACTAAAGTAAATAAAACGTAAACCTAATCCTAAAATAAACTTAACCTAAACTAAATAAAATAAAATAAACTAAAAAATAAACCAGAACCTAAACTAAAAAATAAAACATAAAAATAAACCTAAAATAAAAAACAAAAAAACCTAAAGCTAAAAAAAAAACTGAACCTAAACCTAAAAATAAAAAATAAAATATCAACATAAAAAATAAAATAAAAAAACTAAACTAAAAAAATAAACATAAACCTAAACCTAAACCTAAAAAATAAGAAAAAATAAAATCTTAAAATAAAATAAATAAACATAAAATAAATAAACTAAACTGAATAAAAATAAAAAATAAACCTGATTAAAAATAAAAACTAAACTAAATAAAATAAATAAACCAAAACTTATTATTTTACTTAATTTTTTTTTAAAAAACCCTAAACCCTAAACCCTAAATATTAAATCCTAAATCCTAAACCCTAAACTCTAAATCCTAAACCCTAAACCCTAAATTATAAATCCTAAACCCTAAACCTTAAACTTTAACTCATAAACCCTAAACCTAAATCCTCTTTAAGGATCTTGTAACCTTTTTTTGTGGCAATAAAATACCCCCGTATAATGGGGTTTCCTTGAAAAAAAAAACCCTAAACCTAAACCTTAACACTAACCCTAAACCGTACACCCTAAGCCTAAAACCCTAAACCCTAAACCCTAAACTCTAAAAATTCTAAACCCTAAACTCTAAACCCCAAACCCTAAAACCTAACACATTTTACCCTAAACCCTAAAGCCCTAAAACTTAAACCCTAAACCATAAACCCTAACCATAAACCCTAAACCCTAAACCATGAAATAAACCACTAAATCAGAGAACCTTAAACCTATGTAAAACCCACACTAAACCCTAAAACTAAACCATCTACTCCACTAAAACCCAAAACCCAAAACCTAAAACTTAACCACCCTAAACCTGGACCTCCTACACCCACTACCCACTCACTTAAACTAAACCCTGACCATAAATCCTCATTGCCATGAATGAAATACTCTCTAAATCATAAACCCTAAACCATAACTTAACCCTAAACCCTCCTTACTCCCTAAACCCAAAACTTAAGCCTTAAACCCTCCACTCCCACCACCCTAAATTTTTAACTAAATCATACCACCCTAAACCCTACCCTAAACTATAAACCCTAACCCTAAATCATAAACCGGACCCTAAACTCCTTAAACCCTAAAACCTAAACTAAATCAAACCTAAAATAAAATAAATAAAGAAACCTAAACCTAAATAAAATAATAAACAAACTAACCTAAACCTAAACATAAACCTAAACCTAAATATAAAATAAATGAAATAAAAAAAAAAAAAAAAAAAAATAAATAAACATAACCTAAACTCAAAATAAAATAAAATTAAGAAAAACTTAAATAAAATAAAAACTAAATGTAAAATAAAAAAATAAACCCAAAATAAAATAAAATAAAAACTAAATAAAAACTTAAACCTAAAAATTAAACCTTAAAATAAAAAATAAAACCTAAACCCTAAACTAAAAAAAGAACTAAACTTAAAATAATCAGAATAAAATAAACATAAACCTAAACTAAATTAAATAGAACCTAAACTCTAAACCATAAACCAATAAACCCTAAACCCTAAACCCTAAAACCTATAATACTAAAGCTTAAACCCTAAACCTGAAATGCTAAACCCTAAAAACTTAATTTCCTAAACCTAAACTAAACAAAACCTAAAAATAAAATAAATAAAAAACTTAAAACAAAATAAAATAAGAAAAAATAAAAAAACCTAAACTAAAATGTAAACCTAAACTTAAAACTAAACCTAAAAATAAAATAAAAAAATAAAACCTATACTAAAAAAAATACAAAAATCCTAAACCAAACTAAAAAAATAAAATAAACCTAAAATAAAATAGAAATTAAATAAAAACTTAAATCTAAATAATAAACCTAAAATAAATAAAAAATAAAACCTAAGCCCTCGACAAAAAAAACCTAAACCTAAACTAAAATAAAATAAACTAAAATTAATAAAACATAAACCTAAACCTAAAATAAAATAAACCTATACCTAAATTAAATAAAATAAAATAAACTAAAAATAAACCTAAACCTAAACTAAAAAAACAAAAAAATAAACCTAAAATAAAAACCAAAAACCTAAACCTGAAAAAAGTAAAATAAAAACCTAAAATATAACTTCAATATAAAAAATAAAACTAAACTAAAAAAATAAATGTAAATCTAAACTTAAACTTCATAATTAAAATGACTAAAAACTAAACTAAAATAAATAAACATAAAAAAATAAACTAAATAAAATAAAAATACAAAATCAACCTAAATAAAAATATAAAATAAACTAAATAAACCTAAACCTATTGATTTGTATAATTTTTTTTTAAAAAAAACCTAAACCCAAAATCTTAAATCCTAAACACTAAAACCTAAACCATAAACCCTAACCTACAACCCAAACCCTAAACCTTAAAAAACCCTTAACCCTAAATCTTAAACCCTGAACGATAAACTCTAAACTAACCCTAAAACCTAAACTCTAAACCCTAAACCCTAAATTGTAAACCCTAATCCTTAAATCATAAACACTAATCCCTAACCCTAACTGACCAAACCCTAAACCTTAAACCTTGCCTCCCCTAAAGCTGGACCATAAACCCTCCCTAATCTAACAAAACTCTAAACTAACCTCAACCCAAAGCTCAAAACCCTAAACCCTAAAGCTGACCACTACTCAAACCTTAAACTAAACTCTAACCCTAAATCTTAAACCCTAAAATAGACATTAACTGAGCCACTGAGCCTTAAACTAATTGTAGCCTGACTTACAACCCTAATCCCTAAACCCTAAACTAAAATAAAATCTTAAACTAAAACCTAAACCGAAACCTAAACTTAAATATAAAATAAAATAAAATAATAAAAACTAAACTAAAATAAAATAGATAAAAACCTCAACTAAACAAAAAAAATAAAATAAACCTGAATAAAAAATATAAATAAATTAAAAACTAAACATAAAATAAAAATAAAATAAACCTGAAATAAAATAAAATAAAACTAAATAAAACCTAAACCTATAAAATAAAAAAATAAATCCAAAAAATAAATAAAAAATAAAACTAAAACCCTAAACTAAAAAAAAACTTAAACCTAAAATAAAGAAAATAAAATAAACCTAACCCTAAACTAAAATAGACTAAAATAAAATAAAACAAGCTAAAAATAAACATAAACTATACCAAAATAAACAAAATAAAACCTAAGAACAAAAAACCTAAATAAAATAAAAACAAAACCTAAAATAAAAATAAAATATACCAAAAATAAAATAAAATAAAAACTAAATAAAACCCTAAACTTAAAAAAACCTAAAAATAAATAAAAAATAAAACCTAAACCCTAAAAAAATAAAACCTAAACCTAAAATAAAAATAAAATAAACCAAAACCTAAACTAAAATAATCTAAAATAAATTAAAAAAAAACCTAAACCTAAACTTAAAACTAAATAAAATAACATATACTAAAAATTAACCTAAACCTAAACTTAAAACTAAAAACTAAAATAACCTAAAATAAAAACCTAAAAAAATAAATAAAAACCTAAACGTAAAAAAAAAAAAAGTAAAACCTAATCCTAAAAAAGAAAATACATATAAATCTAAACAAAAAAATAAACATAAACATAAACTTAAACTTAAACCTAAAAAATAAAATATAATGAAAAATAAAAACAAAATTAAATAAAGCTAACAAATAAACTAAATTAAATAAAAAACCTAATTCAAAACAAATAAATAAAATAAACTAAAATAAATAAAAATAACTAAATAAACCCAAACCTACTAGTTTGCTTAATTTTAAAAAATAAAAAATAAAAGAAATAAAAAAATCATAATCCTAAACCCTAAACCCTAAAACTATCCGAAACAAACTCAAACCCTAAGCCTGCCTGGAAACTATTAAATCAAAAAACTTAAACCCTAAACCCTAAACCCTAATTAGAAACTGATCCTACCCAAACCCTAAAGCTAAACCCTAAAAACTACAACTATAAACCCTATAGCTAAAAAACCAAACCCTAAAACCTAAACCCTAAACCCTGACCCTAAACCCCCTAAAACCTAAATAAACCCTACCACAACCCTAAACATTAAACACTAAACCCTAAACCCTAAAAACATAAAGACAAACCAAAGCTAAATAAAATATAAATATAAAATAATTAAAAAAACTTAAACCTAAATAAAATAAAAACCTAAACTAAAACCTAAACCTAAACCTAAAAATAAAATAAAATAAACTAACTAAAATAAATAAAAATAAATAAATAAAAACCTAAATTAAACTAAAAAAATAAAAAAACCTAAGAATAAAAAACCTAAATTAAATAAAAACTAAACGCAAATTAAAAAATAAAATAAACCTAAAATATAATAAAATAAAAACTAAAGAAAAACCTAAATGTAAAATAAAATAAAATAAAATAAACTTAAACTTTGAAAAAGAATAAACTAAACTAAAACAAATAAAACCTAAACCTAAACCCTAAACTAATTAAAATAAAAGAAATTAAAAATAAACCTAAACCTAAATAAAAAGATAAAACCTAAAATAAAATCCTAAAACTTAAACCTACAAAAATTAAATGAAAACCTAAACCTAAACATATAATTAAAAATAAAACCTAAACCTAAAAAATAAAATAAAAATAAAACTCAACTAAAAAATAAACCTAAACCTAAACCTAATCCAAAAAAATAAACAAAAATAAAATAACTAAACTAAAATAAAAAACCTTGACTAAAATAAATAAACCTAAAATAAATAAATTAAACTAAATAAAAAAATAAATGTAA
Source organism: Cymbidium sinense (assembly GCA_021442155.1). NCBI lineage: Eukaryota > Viridiplantae > Streptophyta > Magnoliopsida > Asparagales > Orchidaceae > Cymbidium > Cymbidium sinense. The sequence goes on from CM038217.1 coordinate 189,763,448, forward strand.
ATAAAAAATATAAAATAAACTAAAATTAATTAAAAAATAAATTAAATAAACTAATTAAGTAAAAGAAGAAATGTTGCAAATCTGAATTTTTTCTTTATTAAAAAAAAACCAAGAACCCTAAATGCTAAACTAAAGCCTGAACCCTAAACCTAAAACCTAAACCCAAAACCCTAAACCCTAAACCATAAAAACCCTAAACCCAAAACCCAAAACCCTAAACCCTAAAACCCAATACCTAAACCCTAAACCCTAAAAATTGTAAACCCAAAACCTGAAACCCTAAACCCTAAATGCTAAACACTAAACCCTAAACCTTAACCTTAAACTAACCCTAAACTTTAAACCCTAAAAAGCTAAAAACCTAAACTTAAACTAATTAAAACCTAAAAATAAAATAGATAAAAAAATCTAAACAAAATTAAAATAAGAAAATAAAATAAATTAAAAACATAAACTAAAACCTACACCTAAACCTAGAAGGAAAATAGAATAAAAAATAAAAATTTAACAAAACAAAATAAATAAAAAACTAAACTAAAATAAAAAACCTAAATAAAATAAAAACTATACCAAAATAAAAATAAAATAAACTTAAAATTAAATAAACCTATAAATAAACCTAGAAGATAAACCTAAAGTTAAATCCTAAACCCTAAACCTAAAAAAAAACCTAAACCTAAAATAAAAATAAAATAAATAAAATAAAAGGAATCTAAACCTAAACTAAAATAAATAAAATAAAAACCTAAACCTAAACCCTAAACTAAATAAAATAAATTAAATAAAAAATAAACCTAAACCTAAATTAAAAATAAAACCTAAAAATAAACCTAAAATACAAACCTAAAACCTAAAACTAAAAAAAATACAATAAAAATCTAAACATAAACATAAAATAAAAAATAAAACTTAAACCTAAAAATTAAAATAAAAATAAAACTCAATTAAAAAATAAATCTAAACCTAAACCTAATCCAAAAATAAACTAAAATAAAAAAAAAAAAAAAAAAATAAAATGAAAAAAATTAGACTAAAATATTTAAACCTAAATAAATTAACTAAACTAAATAAAATAAAAAATAAACATAAATAAAATAAATAAAATAAAATAAACTAAAATAAATAAAAAATAAACTAAATAAACTAACTAAGCAAAAGAAGAAATGTTGTAAATTAGAATTTGTTCCCTATTAAAAAAAAAACCAAAAACCCTAAACCCTAAAAACCAACCCTAAACCTAACCTAAACCCAAAACCCAAAACCTTAAAAACTATAAACCCTAAAGCCTAAAGCCTAAACCCAAAAAAAAACCCTAAAACCTAAACCCCAAACCGTAAACCTTAAAACCTAAACCCTAAACCCTAAACCCTAAAATGCTAATAGCCTAAACCTAAACTAATTAAAACCTAAAAATAAAATAAATAATAAAATAAAACAAAATAAAATGGTAAAATAAAATAAAAATAAACCTAAAGCTAAAAAAATAAAATAAATTAAATAAAATTTAATAAATAAAATAAACTAAATAAAATAAATAAAAACTTAAATAAAATTTAACCTCAAATACAAACCTAAAATAAAATAAAATAAATAAATAAAATCTAAATAATAAACTAATAAAAGCAAAAAAAATAAAAATAAAATAAACTTAAACTAGACTAAAATAAATAAAACTTAAAAATACTAAACTAAAAAAAATAAAATAAAATAAACTTAAACTAAAAAATAAAACCAAAAATAAAACAAATAAAACCTAAAAACCTAAACCCTAAAACCCTAAACCTAAACTCTAAACCTAAACACTAAACCTAAACCCCAACCACAAACCCTAAACCCAAATGAACCCTAAATCCTAAACACTAAACCCTAATCTGTAACCCTAAACCCTAAACCCTAAAAAAAACTTAAACCTAAACTAGATAAAACCTAAAATAATTAAGTAAAAAACCAAAAGCTAAATAAAAAAATATAATTAAATTAAAATCCTAAAACCTAAACCTAAAAAAAAAATAAAATAAAATTAAACCTAAACTAAAATAAAATTAAAACTTAAACAAAATTAAAAATAAAATAAACCTCAAAATAAAATACCAAAATAAAATAAAAAACTAAACATAAAATAAAAATAAAATAAAATAAAAACCTAAACCTAAAAAAAATAAATATATTACCTAAGAAAAAACATAAACCATAAACTAAATAAACCTAAATCTAAAATAAAGAAAATAAAATAAACCTAATCCTAAACAAAAATAAACTAAACTAAAATAAATAAAACCTAAACCTAAACCTAAACTAAACTTGAACCCTAAATTAAATAAAATAAAATAAACTAAAAATAAGCCTAAGCTTTAACTAAAAAATAAAACCTACAAATAAACCTAAAATGAAAACTAAAACCTAAATCTAAGAAAATAAAAAAACCTAAACCTAAACCTAAACTAAAATAAAAATAAAACCTAAACCTAAAAAATAAAATAAAAATATACTAAACTAGAAAATAAAATAAAACTAAAATCTGAACCAATAAAATAAACTATAATAAATAAACTAAACTAAATAAAAAAATCCTAAATAAAAATAAAAATATGAAATAAACTATATATTTAAAAAATAAACTAAATAAACTTAAACCTATCGGCTTACTTAATTTTAAAAAAAAGAACACTAAACCCTAAACCCTAAACCCTAAACCATAAATCCTAAGCCCTAAACCCAAAACCATAAACCTACAACCCTAAACCATAAACTTTAAACCCTAAACCATAACCCTAAACCCTAAAGCCTTAAAGTATAAACCCCAAAAATTAAACCCTAAATCCTAAACTCTAAACTGTAACCCTAAATGCCAAACCCTAAACCTCAAATACTAAACCTAAACCTAAATTAACTAAGGAGATTAAAAAATAAACCTAAACCCTAACATTGGGTAGAACCTTGACGGTAGGAACATCACCATCAACTAGTGTCAGTCTAGACCTAGCGGGGCAGGCAGAGGCGGCAGTTATCATAGTGGTGGTGGGGGATTTAGAGGTGCTGGTGTATATGGAGGTGGTGGTCAGAGTAGTGGTGGTTATGGAGGCAGGAGGAGCGACTGAGGTTACAACTGTGGTGGTGGCGGAGGGAGATATCAAGGATATGATGGTGGATCCCAAGGCCAGGGTGGTTTTCATGGGAACAGGAGAAATTGAAAAATAGCTGATTATATGTGTTGCTTATGGAACTTTGTCTTTACAGTATACATAGTTCTAGTTATCTAGAGTTTTTTATTTGCTCTATGCATGCTCATTTTTGATCTATGTCATCACTTGTGTCTTAGAAAACTTGGTGTGTTACTTGGTTGATGAAATCAAAAGTAAAAAATGTTGAATCTGAATTTGTTCACCGTTAACAAAAAACCAAAAGCTCTAAACCCTAAATGAAAACTTGAACAATAAACCTAAAATCTAAACCCAAAACCCTAAACTGTGGTGGTGGCCAAGGGAGAGAGAGGGGATATGATGGTGTATCCATCTTGGAGAGAGGTGGTTCGGAAGGAGAAATTGAAGAATGGTCCAATATGTTCTTATGGGCGTGTCTTCTGGAAATGGTTGTAGTTATCCAGGATTTCTTATTTGCTCTATGCATGCTCATTTTTCATCTATGTCATAACTTGTGTCTTAGAAAACTTTTTGTGTTCCTTGGTTGATGAAATTGAAAAGAAAAAATGTTGAATCTAAATTTGTTCTCCGTTAAAAAATATATATATATGAAAAACCCTAAACCATAAACTAAAACACGAACCCTAAACCTTAAACCTAAACCCTAGACCCTAAACCCTAAACCTTAAACCCTAATAACCCTAAACCCTAAACCCTAAATCCTAAGCCTTAAACCCTAAACCCTAAAACCTAAACCCTAAACCCTAAACCCCAAACCATAAACCTTAAATTAACCCTAAACCCTAAACCTGAACCTAAAATAAATTAAACCTAAACCTAAACTTAAACTAAATAAAAGAAAATAAAATAAAAATAAACCTAAACCTAAACTAAAAAATAAAACCTAAAATGAACTTAAAATAAAACCTAAAACCTAAACCTAAACAAATAAAATAAAACAATAAAAAATAAAACTAAAAAATAAAACCTAAACCTAAAATAAAATACAAACAATACTCAACTAGAAAATAAACTTAAACCTAAAAATAAAATAAAATAAAACCTAAATTATAAAAATAAGAATAAATAAAAATAAAATAAAAAAATAAAATAAACTAAATAAACCTAAACTACTTGGTTTACTTAATTTTAAAAAACTTTAAGCCCTAAGCTAACCCCAAACCCTAAAGCCTAAACACTAAACTCTAAACCCTAAACCCTAACCCTAAACCATAAATCGTAAAATCCTAAATGAGAAAATCCTAAACACTGAACCTAAAAAACCTAAAAATCTAAACCTATACTAAATAAAACCTAAAAATAAAATATATAAAAAACTTAAACTGAAATAAAATTAAAAAATAAATAAAATAAAAACCTAAACTAAAACGTAGATCTAAACCTAAAAAGAAAATAAAAAAAAAATATTAAACTAAATTAAACTAAATTAAAACCTAAACTAAAATTAAAAATAAAATAAACCTAAGAATAAAAAACCTAAATAAAATAAAAAGGAAAAGTAAAATAAAACTAAAATTAACCTAAAATAAAATAAACTAAAAACTAAATAAAAATCTAAACGTAGAAAATAAACCTAAAAATAAAAAATAAAACCTAAACACTAAACTAAAAAAAACCTAAAACTAAAATAAAAATAAAATAAACAAAATAAAATAAACCTAAAACTAAACTAAAATGAACTAAACTAAAATAAATAAAACCTAAACCTAAACCTTAACTAAAAAAATAAAATAACCTAGATATAAACCTAAACCTAAACTACAAAATAAAACCTAAAAATAAACATAAAATTAAAACCTAGTGCCTAAACCTAAAAAAATAAAATAAAAACCTAAACTAAACCTAAAATTAAAAAAAATAAAACTTACACTACCTAAATAAAATAAAACTCAATGAAAAATAAACCCAACCTAAACCTAAAAAAAATAAACTAAAATAAAATACCTAAACTAAAATAAATAAACTAAACTAAATAAAGAAATTGAAATAAAAATAAAAAATAAAATAAATAAAAATAAATAACAAATAAATTAAATTCACCTAAACCTATCGGTCTACTTAATTTAAGAAAAAAAAACATAAACCCATAATCCTAAACCTTAAACCCTAAACCTACAACCCTAAACCCTAAACCCTAAACCCTAAACCAAATACTAAACCTAAACATAAACCAACTAAACCTAAACTAAATCCACAAAATCTAAAAACCATAAACCCTAAACCCTAAATCCTAAATCCTAAAAGCATAAACCATAAAACCCTAAACCCTAATCCCTACACCCTAAACCTTAAACCCTAAAGCCTAAACCCTAAACACTAAACCATAAGCCCTAACCCTTAACCCTTAACCCTAAACCTCAAACATAAACCTAAGCCAAAAATTAACTAAATAAATTAAAAAATAAACCTAAACCCTAAAACCTAATAGACCTAAACCTAAACCTAAACCCTAAGAATGGGAAAAACCTTTGCAGAACATCATCAACCATCCTCGTCTCTGGCGGTGGAGGCGGTGATTATTGTAGTGGTTGTTTGGGCTTTGGAGGTGCTGGTGGATATGGAGGTGGTGGTCAAATGAGTGGTGGTTATGGAGGCTGGGGGAGCAATGAAGGTTATAGCTGTGATGGTGGCAGAGGGAGAGATCAAGGATATGATGGTGGATCCCGAGGCCAGGGTGGTTTCCATGGGAGTAAGAGAAACTGAAGAACATCCAATTATATCTGCTACTTATAGAACTATGTCTTTACAATATAGATGGTTCTAGTTATCTAGGGGTTTTGATTTTCTCTATGCGTGCTCATTTTTTATCTATGTTGTCACTTGTGTCTTACAAAACTTGGTGTGTTACTTGGTTGATAAAATCATAAATAAAAATTGTTGAATCTAAATTTGTTCACCATTAAAAAAAATTAAAAACCCTAAACCCTAAACTAAAACCTGAACCCTAAACCTAAAACCTAAACCCAAAACCCTAAACCCTAAAACCTAAATCCTAAACCCTAAACCATAAACCGTAAACCTTAAAACCTAAACCCTAAACCTTAAACCCCAAACCCTAAATCATAAACCCTAAACCCTAAACCCTAAACTAACCCTAATCCCTAAACCTAAACCAAAAAAGTAAACCTAAACCTAAACCTAAACCAAATAAAATAAAATAAACTAAAATTAAACCTAAACCTAAACTAAAAAAATACTTAAAAATAAACATAAAATAAAAATCTAAAACCTAAACCTACAAAAATTAAATAAAAACATAAACCTAAACCTAAAAATAAAAAATAAAACCTAAAACTAAAAATAAAATAAAAATAAAACTCACTAAAATAAACCTAAACCTAAACATAAACCTAAACAAAATAAAATAAAACCAACTAAACTAAATAAAAACTAAACTAAACCTCTGGGTTTGCATAATTTTTTAATAAAACCCTAAACCAAGTGACCTAAACCCTAAAGCCTAAACACTAAACTCTAAACCCTAACCCTAAACCCTAAACCCTAAAACCCTAAACCCTAAAATACTAAACACTAAACTTGACAAGCCTAAAAACCTATAAACCTAAATCTAAACTAAATAAAACCTAAAAATAAAATATATAAAAAAACCTAAACCTAAATAAAATAAAAAGTAGAATAAAATAAAATAAATACCTAAACTAAAACCTAAGTCTAAACCAAAAATAAAATAAAATAAATTAATTAAAATAAACTAAATTAAAATAAATAAAAACCTAAAGTAAAGTAAGAAAATAAAATAATCCTAATAATATAAAATTAAAATAAGAATGAAATATACCTAAAATAAAATAAAATAAAACTAAATAAAACTAAACCTAAACAATAAAAAAAATAAACCTAAAAATAAATAAAATAAAATCTAAACCCTAAACTAAAAAAACTAAACCTAAATAAAATATAAAATAAACTAAATAAACTAAACATTGGTTTGTATTTTAAAAAAAATAAACCTAAACCTAAATTCTAAACTCTAAACAACCCTAGTAACTGAGCCATACTTAGTGACCCGGACCCTGGGCCTACCCACTATAATATTAAACCCTGGCTGACCTGAGCCCTAAACACTAAACCTCCACCACTCTGGATGTTACTCAACCTACACTAGGCTGGGCCACTACCCAGGCCACTGGCATAAATCCTGATCTCCCTGGGCTCCACCCTGATCCCTGACTAAACCTACCAGGCTCACAGGCCCTGACCTCCCTCCCTAAAACTGACCAAACCCTCTCCACTATCAAAATCAAAATCTAGGCCCACTCCATAAAACCCTACCCAGATCTAAAATGGGTGACCCCAAACCCTGGTACCTTGTACCATGTGCACTGGTGAGCCCAGGCCCCTGAAAACCCAAGATCTATAACCTGGATATACCCTAGGCCCAAACCCACTGATCCTAAACTAACTACCCACCCTACCAAAACTAAGATCAAACTAAAATGAGATAAATAAAACCTACCATAAATAAATGGAATAAATAAAACCTAAATGGACTAATACTAAATAAAATAATGACTGACCTACCTAAACTAAAAATCCTAAAGATAAAAATAAAATCTAACTTAAACCTAAAAAACAAAATAAAACTAAATAAAATAAATAAACTGACCTAAGCAAATAAAATAAAACTAAACTAAAGTGAGCCTATACCTAAACTTAAATAAACTAAATTGAAATTGACACTCCTAATACTAAACTAAACTAAACTAAACTATCCTAAAAAAAACTAAATCATTAAACCTCCTTACCCAAAACAATCTAAAAAACCCTAACCTAAAAGCTAAAATAAAAAATAAACTCTAAAATTAAAACCCAAGGCTAAAAACCTAAACAAATAACTAAAACCTAAAATAAATAAATCAAACTAAAAATAAAGAAAAAATAAAATAAAAAAGAACATAAAACTAAAACCTAAAACATAAACTATACTAAACTTAAGAAAAAAATAAAAACTAAAACTAACTAAAATAAAAAACCTAAAATAAACTAAACTTAAATAAAACAAATTGACACAAATCAAATGAAATAAACTTAAAATAAAATAAAATAAAAATAAATAATAACCTAAACCTAAAATAAAACCTAAAACGAATAAAAATAAAATCTAAACTCTAAACTAAAAATCTTAAACTTAAAGAAAAAATAAATAAAAACTAACACTAAAATAAGTTAAACTTAAATAAATAAACCTAAACCTAAATAAACTAAACCTAAAATAACCAAATAAAATAAAAAAACTAATAATAAATCAAAACCTAATCTAAAATATAAAACCTAAAAAAAACTTAAAATAAAAACCAAAAACTTAAACCTAAAAAAAAAACCTAAACCTAAAAATAAAAAATAAAACATAAACCTAAAAATAAACAAAATAAAACTAATTTAAACTAAACTAAACCTAAACTAAAAAAATCAACTAAAATAAAAAACCTAAACTAAAATAAATAAACCTAAAATAAATAAACTAAATTAAATAAAAATAAAAATAAACCTAAATAAATAAAGAAAATAAAATAAACTAAAATAAATAAAAATAAACTAAACAAATAACCTATTTGGTTCATAATTATTAAAAAGTAAAAATAAAAAATTTAAAAAAACCACAAACCAAAGTAACCTAAAAAACTTAAAACTAAAACCCTACTAAATCTAAACCCTAAACCCTAAACCCAATCACTAATCCCAAAACTAAACCCTAAAATAAAATCACAAAAAAACCCTAAATCTAAACTAAACTGCCAACTAAAACCAAAAACTAAAAACCTTAACAGGCTAACCCAAACTACCCAGAATACTAAATGACCTAACTGGGTTGAAACCATGCCCTCCAAATCAACTAAAAGATCTGACCCTACCTAACCAGGCCACTCTCCAAACCCTTGACTAAACTTAACTATGAAATACCTAACCCTAATCCAAAACCCACTCCCAGGCCAAAACTAACTTGACTATCACTCTACCTGACCCTAAACCCTCCACAGGCCCTCTGGGCCTAATCTTAAAACCTAATCATACTGGGCCCCTACTCACCTGGGCTAAAACCTAAAGGCCAAACCACCCCAGGCCACTAAAGGCTAACCACTACCTACCTCTGGGCCACACTCACTAAAATAAAACCTAAATAAATCCTAAAGCCTAAAATAAACTAAACTTTAAAAATAATATAAATAAATAAACTAAACTAAAATAAATAAATAAAATAAACTAAAAAAATAAACTAAAATAAACTAAATAAAAAATAAAAATACACCTAAATAAATTAAAATTAACTAAAATAAAACTAAACTAAACAAACTTAAATAAATAAACTAAATAAATAAAACTAAAATAAATAAACTAAATAAATAAACCTACATAAAAAAACCTAAATTAATATCCTAAAATCCTAAACCTAAACTAAAATAAATAAATAAAACCTAAACCTAAATTAAATATATAAAGTAAATTAAATAAACTTAAACCTAAACTAATTCAAAACCTAAAAAAATAAAATAAACTAAAACCTAAACGTAAACCTAAACTCAAAATAAAGAAATAAAAATAAAATAAAACTAAATGAATAATCTAAAACTTAAACCTAAATAAAAGTAAAATAAAACTTCAAAACCTAAACTAAAATAAACTAAACTAAAAATAAAAAATAAAAACTTAAAGAAACTAAACCTAAACCAAAAATAAAATAAATTAAAATAAAAATAAATAAACCTAAAATAAACTACTTAAACTAAAATAAATAAAAATAAATAAACTAAACCTAAAACCTAAATAAATAAACCTAAACTAGACTAAATAAACTAAAATAAAATAAACCTAAACTAAACTAATAATAAACTAAAGTAAATAAAAAACCTAAAATAAACTAAAATAAATAAAGTAAAACTAAACCTAAAATAAATAATAAATAAAAATTAATAAAAAATAAACTAAACTAAACTAAATTAAAGTAAATTAAATAAACTAAATAAACTAAATAAAAAATAAACTAAATAAAACCTAAACTAAAAGTAAACTAAATAAATAAAATAAACTAAACTAAACTAAGTAAACCTAAACCTAAACCCAAACCAAACCCACTAAACCTAAACCCAAAAAAAACCCTCCTCCCCACTAGCTTTGGCTCTCTCTCTAGCAATTTTTTGTTTTCCTCTTGGTGACATACTAGTGGATCTCTGTATTTTGGCTTTAGTTCATCCGATTCCAAAGGTTGATCACGACATTACATGCTCCATCCTTAATCCTAGTTGTGGTGAGTTTGATTTCTATGGATCCACCTCAAATTTTGGATGCTTCAACTAGGGCATCCGACATTTCGGAGGTTGGCAGCCCTAATGCTACAAACTCGACAAAATAATTTAAGGATGTGTTCTCTGGTAAGGCTTCTTCATTTATTGCATCGGTTAATCTCATCTTGACTTTTGTTCATGGTTTGTCGGTCGTAAGGTGCTCTGATATGGATGTTGAAATGTTGGCAAAACCATTTGAATTCTCTCTCATCAAAAAATTTGCTTTGCATTGCCAGAATTTGGATAAGATCCACACCTTTTTTTCATAATCTTAAGCTTATCGGTGTTTTCTTGATTGGCCTTATTGACCCCCCAACATATTATGATTCAACTTTCTAATGATTTGGATTATTCTTGAGTTTTTGTGCATCGCTCTTACTTTATTCTTAATTGTCAAATGAGCTTATTGAAGTTGTCTCCCCTTTTGACATTAAGGAGGAATCTCTTTCCGTGGTTATCTCTTCCTAATATGCGCATTCATTTTGTTACACATCATGTGCTTTTTGTTGTTGGGGCTCTTTTTGGTCAGCCTTTGCAACTCGACCAAGTGACCGCTGAGCGATCTCGCCCTTTTGTGGCTCGTATTCTAATGGAATTAGACATAACTAAAAAAAATACCTAAGGAAGTTTGGTTGGAGAATCTTCTAGTTTTTGTTCTCCTTTGTAAAATTGAGTCATAATAACTGATTGCTTTATTCTCACCTCATTTTAAAATCAAAATCCTCTGGAAAATCTGGTTCCTAGTAAAAAGCTGATCCCCACATATGTTCAAAAATCAGCCTCGGATCCTAAGAATGGTATGAAAGCTACTATTGAGGTTAATTGCATGAAGTTTGGGATTATCCCTATTGAACATGTTTTGGATCCTATGGTTGCTAGGTTTTGGTTGATTTTCAAAATGGGAAGGATGAACTACCTCTTACCTCTTCTTTAAAATTGAATATTTCTAATACGGAGAATAATAATTTTTCTAAGTTATTGGATGATGATTATGTTTCCTCTGATTCTATCCCCTTCTATGCCGCTTTGATCGAAAAATGAAAATTCCAATGAAGATTTAAACGATGATCAGTGAAAATGTTTCTAATCCAGATTTAACTTTTGCTTTAAATGGTTCTAAGTTGTCACCGTCTCATTTCTAATCTTGATATTAATGTTAATCCTACTTTTCAACTTAATTTGTATTTATTAGAGGGTGAACTTCTCTCTAAACACTTGGAAAACTCTCCTAAATTGGTGACCAATGTTACTAAATCTTACGTATATGATGATTCTAGGGAAAAAGGAAATTGTTTTCAAACTTATGATGCTAAAAAGAAAAGGAAGTATTAAAAATTACCCTCCCAAACTATCCAAAAAATCTATATCTTTGCTCTCAATCATCTCTCAATTAACCTTTGCTTACCCCTTTTTTTATTTTCATTATGTTTAATTTTCTTGTTTTGAATGTTAGAGGCATTAGTACCCTATCTATTCGTAATCATATTAAAAATCTTTATCGCATTCCTAATATTTCTTTACTCATTATTTTGGAACCTCTCATTCATGCTAATAGAATTAGCCATGTTGCTAGAATGATCGGCTTTAATAAATTTTATTCTAATGTTAGTAATAAGATCTGGTGTTTTCAGAATAATTTCATTGAGGTTTCTATTATTGATGATTTTCAACAAGATGTTAATGCTCAAATCTCTTATGGTGACTATTGTGTTTTAGGCTCCTTTGTTTATGCTTCTTACTATAGATATGGTCGTAATCTCCTTTGGGATAATTTGAGGAACATTGTTATCTAGGTCAACAAACCTTGGTTTATGTAGAGTGATTTCAACACTATTTTATTTTCTTCTTAATAGAGTGGTGGTTGCTCTCCCAATATTCATTCCATGGAAGAATTTTCCAATATGATCCTTGGTTATAGTTTGGTTGATATTGGCTTTAAGGGCTTTAACTACACTTGGGAAAACTATAGACTTTGGCAAAGGTTGGACAAGATTCTGTTTAATACTCATTGGATTACCCAATGGCCTACTACTTCTGTTGATCACTTAAGCATAACCTTGTCTAATCGTGCTCCTCTTCTGGTTTCTGTTAAAAATAATTCTAATATATTAAAACTGCTCTCCTTTTAGATTTCAGAACATGTGCATTCAGCATATTGATTCCTTTGATGTTGTAGTTAAGAATTGGAAATCCCCATTACACCCTGATAACTTAGTTATGGTGATGAATAGACTATGATTTAAACTTAAAAGACAAACAAAATTTGGGTTGGAGATTTACTGAAATTAAAATTTGGGTTGGAGACTAAACAATCATTATTTTAAAAACCTTTTTACTATTATTGAAGACATGGAAAATTTGGTTTGAGACCTCAAAGTGTCAATTATGTAACCCTTCAAAAGCTTATTGATTTGGTGAAGTGAAAGATAAACTTGCCAATTTCAAAACATGGAAGAGACTTACTAAAACTAAAACCTATAAATAAAAATATAAAAAATTAAACTAAATAAAATAAAATAAAATAAACTAAATAAAATAAAATAAAATAAAATAAAAAAAATAAAACTAAACTAAATAAAATAAATAAACTTAAATAAAATAAAACTAACAAATAAAATAAAATAAAAATAAAATACTAAACTAATAAATAAAATAAACCTAAATAAAAAACTTAAAAATAAACAAAAATAAATAAACCTAAATATAAATAAAACCTATAAAATAAATAAAACTAAATAAACCTAAATAAACCAAACTAAACCTAAAAATAAAAATAAACCTAAACTAAAAATAAAATAAACCTAAACCTAAAAAATAAAAAATAAAAATAAAATTCAACTAAAAATAAACCTAAACCAAAACTAAAAATAAATAAAATAAAAACCTATCAAATAATTAAAAAAATTAAAAATAAATAAACTAAACCTAAATAAAAATAAAAATAAACATAAATAAAATAAAATATAAATTAACTAAAATAAATAAAATAAACTAAATATAAACAAATAAACCAATTTACTATTTAAAAAAATAAACTAAAAAATAAAATCTAATACAAATAAAAACAAACTATAAAACCTAAACCTAAACCACCTTAACACATAAACTCTAAACCTTATACCCTGAGCCAAACCTAAACCTAACTAAATAAATTAAAAAAAACCTAAACCCTAAAACCTAATAAACTTAAACCTAAACCTAAACCCTAAGAATTGGCAGAACTTTGCCAGCAGGAACATCATCATCAACCAGGCTCAGTCTAGATTTGGTGGTGGAGGCGAAGCCAGAGGCAATTTTTATTGCAGGGGTGGTGGGGGATCTAGAGGTGCTAGTAGCTATGGAGGTGGTGGTTGGAGTAGCAGCAGTTATGGAGTTTGGAAGAGAAATGGAGGTTGCATCCATGGTGGTGGAGGAGGGAGAGATTGGGGATATGATGGTGGATCTTGCTACTCGAGAGGCCGAGATGGTTCTAATAGGTATTGGAGAAACTAATGAACGATTGATTCGATATGCTACTTATGGAAATGTATCTTTACAGTAGAGATGGTTCTAATTTTCTAGGGTCTTTGATTTGCTCTAAGCATGCACATTTTTTATTGATATCATCACTTCTATCTTAGAAAACTTGGTGTGTTACTTGGTTGATGAAATTGAAAGAAGAAATGTTGAATCTGAATTTGTTTTCTATTAAAAAAACCAAAAATCCTAAACCCTAAATTAAAACTTAAACCTTAAACCTAAAACTCAAAACCTAAACCCTAAACCCTCAAAACCCTAAACCATAAACCTACAAACACCTAAACCCTAACTGACCTTAAACCCTAAAACACTAAACCTTAAACCCCAACCCTAAACCTAAACTACCCAAACAACCTACCCAGGCCAAGGCCACTCTAAAACCTAAAGCCTGACCTACTGGGCCTTCCTACTACTAAAACCTAACTAGGCCAATCACTTAAACCTACCCAGAGGCCCAAACTGAAACTGAGCCCAGGCCACACCCTGGCCACAGGACTCTATCATGGGCCTAACACTGAGTCTGGGCCCTGACTACCTGAACTGGAGTCATGGGCCCTGGGCCACCACAAATGATCTGGGCCTCAGGCTTGGGCCCTGACACTAACTGAAAATCACAAAAGGCCTAGGACTGGCCAGCACTTTCGGCCTGACTGACCCTGGGCCTACAGGCCCTGACCTAATGGGCCAACCTGGGCCCCAGGCCTGGACTAGGCCACAGGCCTAACTGAGCCAAGATACAAGATCTGGGCCCACCACCAATGACCTCTCCTACCAAATAGGCCCTAGGCTCCAGGCCAGCCTGACCAACCCTAAATGACCCTGACCTTAAGACCCTAAAGCACTATAAACCCTGTGGCCCAGAGCCACAAACCATAAAAAACCTGAGCCAAAACTAAACCAAAATCCTGACTTACTAAAATAAAGCAAAATCTGACCAAATAATAAAATAAAATAAAAATAAAATAAAACCTAAACTGACCTAAAAAATAAAAATAAAATCAAATAAATAAATTAATAAACTAAAAAACTAAAATAAATAAAACTGATAAAACAAAGAAAATAAAACTAAACTTAAGATAAAAATAAATAAACCTAAAATACTAAATAATATAAATAAAATAAACACTAAACCTCAAAAATTAAAAATAAAACCTAAAGGTAAAATAAATCATAACCACAACTAAAAAAACTAAACCAAATAAAATAAAATAAAACAAAATTAAACCTAGGCTAAACTAAAATAAAATCTAAACCTAAACTAAACTAAAAATAAAACCTAAAAATAAACAAATAAAACCTAAAACTAAACCTAAAAAATAAAAAATAAAAAACCTAAACCTAAACTTAAAAAATAAAAAAAAAATATAAACCTAAAAGTAAATAAAATAAATACTAAAATAAAAAATAAACTACCTAAACCTCAAAATAAACTAATTAAAAAACCTACACTAAACCCTAAACTAAAACCTAAACCCTAAAAAAATATAAAACCCTAAATCCTAATCCATAAATCAAAAAACCCTAAACCCTAAACTAACCACAAACCCAAATACAAAACTTAAAAAAATAAAAAAAAAAATAAAAAACTTAAACCCTAAACCCTAAAAGCTAAACCTAAAGCAAACTAAATAAACTTAAAATAAAATAAATAAATAAAACTAAAAAATAAAATAAAATAAAATAAAATGAGAACATTAACTAAACTAAACCTAAACAAACTAAGAAATAAAATAAATAAAAAATAAAAATAAATAAATAAAATAAACTAACCTAAAACCTAAATATAATTAAATTAAACTAAAAATAAAATTAAAATAAAAATAAATAAAATAAAAGAAATAAATAAACTAAATAAATATAAACCTAAAATAAACCAAAACTAATTAAAAATAAAACCTAAACCCTAAAATAATAAGAAAACCAAAAATAAAATAAAATAAATCTAAACTACTCTCTAAAATAAACTAAAATAAAATAAATAAAACTAAACTAAACTAAAATAAACTAAACCAACTAAATAAAAAACTAAACATAAATTGAGCTAAAATTAAAAACAAAACCTAAAAATAAACTTAAAATAAAACCTAAAATAAATAAAAATAAACCTACTAAAAATAAAAAAATAATCCTAAACCTAAAAAATAAACTAAAATAAAACTAAACTAAACCTAAACCCAAACCTCAAAATAAACTAAAATAAAAAACCTAAACAAAATAAATAAAACTAAAATAAATAAATTAAACTAAATAAAATAAAATAAACCTAAATAAATATAAAAATAAAATAAACTAAAATAAAATAAACTAAATAAACCTAAACGCTGGTTTTACTTAATTAAAATAAACAAAATTAAATGATAAAAAAAATTTAAAATACCCTCCCACAAACCACAAAAGTAACCACAAACTTAAATAAACCCTAAACCTAACACTAAACCTAAACCTAAACCCTATACCTAAACTCTATATAAACCTAAACTACCTACTAAACCCACACAAACCACAAATCCTAAAAAACCTTAAACCCTAAATCCTAAACTAACCCTAAACCCTAAACCCTAACCCTAGCCCTAAACCTCCAACCCTAAACACTAAACCCTAAATCCTAAACCCTAAACCTTAAAGCCATCCTTATGTGCTCTCCCTCTTCGGCATTTTTGGTGATTCAAGAAACCCACTCAATTTTGGCTTCTCTTGTGGCTTCTTCATGGATTTTTGCTAGTAAGGGCTTCAACTTTTGACCTTTGGCCAATCTCATCCATCTTCCCTAGTCTATTGGTTGCCATGGTGTCCGATCCAGTGATTGGCATGGAAAAATTGAAGGTTCCTGCAGATCAGCCTAGGGCTGATGGCCTTTGGGTAAATCCAACTTTGCTTCTTCTAAATCCTTCAAAGATGCCTTATATGGTAAGAATGCTTCAACCTCCCATGAATTTTTGGTTAATCTTGTTCAAATGATGTTTAAAGGAGTTTCAGCTATAATGTGTTCAGATTTGGATAATGAGAAACTCACCGAACCTTATGCTTTTACTCTGATTGGCAAATTTTCTTTTTGTCGGGCTAATATGAAAGATATTCATTCTTTCTTTCATGATTTAAAGCATTTTGATGCATTTTCAGTTGGTTTGTTGGATGGTCATCATGTCCTTATAAAATTATGTAATGATCTTGATTATAACTAGATTTTCTCTCACTACTCTTTTATGTTAAAAATTATCAAATGCATTTTCTTAAATGGACTCCTTATTTTGACATTCAAGAAGAATCTCCCATAGTCTGGTTTGGATTGTTTTGCCTAATCTTAGGATACATTTTATTAATTCTCAATTTCTTCATGCGGTTGGGTCTATTTTTGGTAGACCTTTGCAAATCGATCAAACAGCGCAACTAAATCTGCCTTCAATTGCTCATATCCTTGTTGAAATTGATGTTACAAAAAAAGTTTCTTAGGGAGATTTGGATAGGTTACAAAAGTATGGTTATTTTTACTAGTTGAATTTGAAAACCTTCATGTTTTGCAATCCTTTACAAAACCCATGGCCATGTCTTTTGGATTGTTTCATTGCTCATCCTCAACTTAGGAAAAAAATGTTAAAATTCGTTGATTGATCAATGGAGATCATTTAACTAATACAAATAAAATTTATGTTTCTTTAGAAAAGATAAAGATGTTGGTGATGGTACTTTGAATCTTTCTAATGCTTTACCTCTTGAGAATGGTTTTGAAAATAATGCTAGAAATGAAGATGTTGGTTTGGATGGAAACAGATTTTGTAGCTTATGTTCCTTTGCTTTCAAAGATTGTGCAAGTTGATGCTAATCCTATTTTGGTTTCTTCCTTTTAAGATACTTGTGTTCTACAACCTAAAAATTTTAAAGATAATGTTTCTCTTGCTGATTTTCAAGAACCTTTAAAAGATAATGATGATTTAAAGTCTTTACATAATGAAGATGTTGATGGTATGGATACGGTGGATTTTGTGCAACCTTCTTCTTGTTTTCTTAACAAGTCCATTTATGCTCCTTCTTTAACTACTATTTTTGATGGTGTTTTGCCTATATTTTCTTAGCAATTATTGGATACTAATGTTTTAGTGCCTTTTCATTTGGAATCTCTTACCAAATCTGTAGTTGTTAAGAGTTATAATGCTCCTTCTGATGATGAATCTTTGGGAAATGAAACTGGTTTTCAAACTATTTTTGTGAAAAAGAAAAAGAATTTCAAAAATTTTCCTATTGAAGTTTCCAGATTGACTCGATCTTCTTCATCTTCTTTGCCTAATAAGAAGTAATGTTTAATATTCTTATTTGGAATGTTAGGGGCATTGGTACTCTTACTGTTAGGAATAGGATTAGGAACCTTTGTAGGGCTTATAATGTCGGTTCTTGGTTATTCTTGAACCTCTTATTTTTCTTCTAAAATTATGCATGCTAGAATGATTGGTTTCTCTAAGTATTTTATTAACAATAGCAATAAGATTTGTTTATTTTGGAATAATTCTTTTCTATTAATGTCATTAATGATTTTCATCAAGTTGTAAATGTGGATATTTCTTTTGGTGATTATCATGCTTTTGGCTCTTTTGTTTATGCTGCTTGCAATAAGATTGAGAGGAGGATTCTTTGGGATCAATTATCTACTTTTGCTTCTATTGTTAATGATTCTTGGATTGTTGGTGGGGATTTAAATATGATCCTTTCTGTGAATGAAAGGAAAGGGGGTTCTTCATCGAATTTACATTCTATGAAAGATTTTTCTAATATGATTTTGGATTGTAATTTGCATGATGTTCATTTTATTGGCTCTCAATTTACTTAGAATAACCATAGACTTTGGCAACATTTGGATCATTCCTTATTTAATAATTTTTATTTAAACTGTTGGCCTTTGACATCGATTGAACACCTTAGTAGGACTCTCTCGGATCATGCTCCTTTTTTATTTCCATTAAAGATGTTGTTCATAACAATAATGTCATTAAGAATTTCCATTTTCAGAATATGTGGTTACATGATAGTAGTTTTCTTGATGCTATTGCTTTTAATTGGTATGCTCCTCTTGCTCGATGATTACTTTTGGTATGGTAAGATTTTGGCTTAAACTAAAATGGCTTAAGCATCATATTAATTGGTGGAATAGAAATTATTTCAAAAATCTTTTTGATAATATCAAGAACATGGAACAACAAGTGAAATATTTGGAAGAACTTGTTATTAATGATTCCTCTTTTTGTTCTAACCTTGCTGAAGCTAAAGATAATCTCACTAAGTTTCAGGATATGAAGGAAACTTACTAGAGATAAAAGGCTACTTCTAAACATCTTTCTGAGGGGGAAAGAAACACCAAATACTTTCATGCTTTGGTTATTAAAAGGAGAGTTCTTAGAAAAATTCATAAAATCAAGAATTTTGATGGTTCTTGGATCACCAAAAAAGTGGATATTTTTCTTCTGCTATTAACTACTTTAAAGATCTTTTAAATAAAAATTATCATCTTGGCTAGTTATCTAACCTATCTATCATTCCTTCTATTATGTCTCTTAATGATAATGATTGCTTGGTTGCTCCTCCTTCGGATGACAATTTTTTTAATATTCTTAATGGCATGAATGTTGATTACATTGCGTGGATGGCTACTCTACCTTATTTTTTTAAAAGCTTGGTTTATTATTAAATTTGATCTTATTAATGTTGTTAGGGATTTCTTTCTTGGGAATTCTATTCTAAATACTTCACTTCTACTAATATTGTTCTTATTCCCAAGAAGAAATTTGGAATGATTTGGACCCATTAGTCTTTATACTTTCTTTAATAAATTGATTTCTAAAATTTTGACTAGTAGGCTTGGTAAATTTCTTCCTAAGATTATTTCTCCTAATCAAATTGGCTTTGTGAAAGGTATGACTATCTCTGACAATGTCTTGCTTGCATAAGAATTAATTCATGATTTAAATGTGAAAACTAGAGGTGGCAATTTACTTTTCAAGCTTGATATTACCAAAGCTTATGATAACATTTCTTGGGATTTTCTTAACAACATCCTCTCTTTATTTGGTTTCTCTACTAAATTTATCTCTTTGATTAACAATATCATTTGTAATGTTTTATTCTCTTTAGTGATTAATGTTGAAAACTCTGGTTTCTTTAAATCTTCTCAAGGTATTAGACAAGGTGATCCTCTTTCTCTATCTATTTTTAATATTGCTATTGAATATTTTTCTAGTTGGCTTAATTTTTTATTTGAGAAGAATTCTAGCATGTATTTTAGGAATCTTGGTGGTTTGGCTATATCTCACTTAAGTTTTCTGATGATTTCATTATATTTTGTAATGGCTTGTTACAATATATTAAAAATTGAAATTTTTTTTGAATAAGTTTGAAAAGGAAAGTGGCCTCGTGATTAGTACTTTCGGAAAAGCTATTTAATCTCTATGTTTCTATTTTGATCATAGAATCAATAAAATAAAGGATAATACTAGTTTTCTCATCAATGTTTTCTATCAAGTATTTAGGTTCTCTTTTATACTAGTATTTCATTTTTTATCTTTTGGTGGTAGATTAATTGTTATTAAGTATTATTTACTCTCTTCCTTTTATTTCTGCTTAATATTGTTCTACTTCTCTTATTATTATGGATTGAAAGGCCTTTTAATAAAATTTTTTTGGGGCTCTAGTCTTTTAGCTAAAAGACTTCATTGGGCTTCTTCGAATAACATGTGTGGTACTTTATTTGAAGGTGGTCTTAGTTGTAGGTCCTTGTTGAATTCCACAAATGTTTTTTCTTATAAGCTTTCATGGAATTTCAGGAAGAATGTTAGCCTTTGGGGTAATTTTAAGAACTACAAATACTACAAAGGTAAACATCATTTAACTTGTAGCTATAAGAATGGTGACTCTATTGGTTGGAAAAGCCTTTGTGTTGTTAAATGGCAAGTAGAACCGCTCATTTTGGGGTATTAATAGTGGTTCCTCTTTCTTTTGGCAAGATAATTGGATGGGGGTGTCCTCTGTTGATTCTAAGCATACTCTACTTCTTCTTTGAAAGTTAATCATTTTATTTTAAATGGTGATTGGAATCATTCACTTTTGCATGATTTAATTCACGATTGCATTTGTAATGATATTACCAAGATTTCTATTGATGGTATTATTTGATCAAGTTTTTATATCATTTCTAGTAATGGTGATTTTTCCTTTAAAGATACTTGGCATCATATTAGAGAAAATAAACCTTCTTCACTGTCTTTTTTAAGATTTGGAATAACATTATCCTACCTCTTATTCTATTCTTGTTTGGAGGATTTTAAGGGGTTTTATTGCTATTGATTCATTACTTTTGGAGAAAGGTTTTATCTTCCTTCTAAATGTGTGTTGTTTTCAAATTGAGAATGTTAGTCATGTATTTGTTAATGGTGCTATTGCTTCTAAAGTTTGGAATTGGTATGAGGACCTTTTCAACTTAGTTTTTTAATGGTAATTTTACCTTAAGACTTCTTAACTCTTATTTTCTTAATATTATCAAAGGGCATATCAAAATTGTTGGCTATTACTTTGATTTGGTTTATTTGGCTTGACAGAAATGATGCTAAACATCATAATGTTCTTATGAATCACAAGAAGATTATTGCTAGGACTAAGGAAAAAATTCATTCTTTACATAAGGGTACTCTTCTTAATGGTACTAATTTTAGAGGGTGCAAGTTTGTTGCTTCCAAATTGGGTATTAAGTTTTCTTATTGTGACTTTCCTCTTTATTATAAAATCATTTATTGGATTAAGCCTCTTAATTGTTATATTAAAATTAACACTGATGGTTCTATTGCACTTAACAAATAGCTGTGGTGGTATCTTTCGCAATAATCTTGGGAATATTATTTTGGCTTTCTCCACTCCTCTTTCTACTACTTTTGTTATTATGGCTGAACTTATGGTTGTTTATCATGCTCTTAAGCTTTGTTTGGAGAAGAATTTTCTTTCCATTTGGTTGGAATCAGATGTTGAGATGGTTGTTACTATGATCACTCAATCATAAGGGTAATGATGAAGAATTTTACTTAGGAATATTAAAGCTATTATTTCTAAATTGTCTTTTAAGATGACTCATATTTTGAGAGAAGGTAATGCTTGTGCTAACTTTTTTAGCTGGCTTGGGGAGTAATCTTTTTTATTTTACTTTATTTTCCAATGAAAATATTCTAAGCAATTAAGAGGCCTTTCTAACTTAGATAAAATTTGGTTTATGTATGTAGATTTACTTAATTTCCTTTTTTTCCCTTATTGGTGGTATCCCTCTTGGTGACTTTGTTGCTTGGTTGAGTGCATTTCTCTAAGGTTTGTTGGCAATGATGGTGGGATGTTTCTTTTCCTTTTGGTTGGTAGCCTTTTTGTGAATGTAACCCTTCCTTGAGGTTTGGTTTGCTCACCAAATTTGGTTGACCCATTTTTTTATGTTGAGCCTGAGCCTTTCTTTTGCTCTTCCACCCTTCCTTTTCTTTTCTTTCTTGATCTCTCTCTTACTTTTCTTTCTGCAAGTCTTTCTTCTTTTCTTTCTAGATTTCAGCTTCTGTTTGTAGCTTCTACTGCTCCCCCTCTCTAGCTATTCTCTTTGTAGTCTTTGGCTTTTCTTTTTTTCATTTGTTTTGTTGCTCCTTTTTTTAGGTTTCTTTTTCTTTATTGCTTTTAGTTGTAATAGTTTGGGAATTTTCTCTTTAGGTTGATTGTAGCTCTTGGTGTTAGTTAGAATTTTCCCTCTTAAGGACTTTTGTAATCTTTTGGCAACAAAATTTATCCCATTGTGGGTTTTATAAAAAAACCCTAAAAACCCTAAACTAAACCCTAACTAAACCTAAAACCTAAACCCTAAACCCTAAACCCTAAGCCCTAAAACTATAAACCCTAAAACCCTAATCCCTAAACCCTAAACTAACCCTAAACCCTAAACCCTAAAGCCTAAACTCTAAACCATAAACCCCCCAACCCCAAACCCTAAAATAAAGCAAAAAGCAAAAATAAAAATAAACTAAACTAAATTAAAGAAAATAAATAAATAAATAAACTAAACTAAACTAAAAATAAATAAATAAACTAAACTAATAAATAAACTAAAATAAAACTAATTAAAAATAAAATAAAAACCTAAATAAATTAAACCAAACAAAAATAAAACTAAATTAAATAAACTAAAATAAATAAACTAAATAAATAAAACCTAAATAAAACTAAAATAAATAAACTAAATAAATAAACCTAAATTAAAACCTATACTAAAAACCTAAAAACCTAAACCTAAACTAAAATAAACTAAACCTAAATAAAATAAAATGAACTAAACAAAATAAATCTAAACCTAAACCTAAAAAATAAATAAAAATAAAAATAAAATACACTAAATAAATAAACTAAAACCTAAACCTAAAATAAAAATATAAAACATAAAAACTAAACTAAAATAAAATATAAAATAAACATAAACTTAAACTAAATAAATAAATAAATAAAAAATAAAATAAACTAAACTAAAAATAAAACAAACTAAATAAAACCTAAAATAAACTAAAATAAATAAACTAAAACTGAACCTAAAATAAATAAAAATAAAAATAAATAAAAAATAAACTAAACTGAACTAAATTAAACTAAACTAAATAAACTAAGCTTAAAAATAAACTAAACTAAAAAATAAACTAAATAAAACCTAAACCTAAAATAAACTAAATAAATAAAATAAACTAAACTAAACTAAATAAACCTAAACCTAAACCAAGAAAACCTCTCCTGGCTGATTGTGTAATGCTCTGTCCTTAATCCTAACTTCTGTGGTGAGTTCATTTTCTATTGCTCCACCTCAAAATTTGGATATGCTAGCATCCAACATTTCAAGGTTGGCTAATGCTACAAACTCGACAAAATCATTTAAGGATGTGTTCTCTGGTAAGGTTTCTTCATTTATTGCATCGATTAATCTCATCTCTACTTCTTTTCGTGGTTTATCGGTCATATTATGCTATAATATGGATGTTGATATATTGGCAAAACTAATTGAATTCTCTCTCATCAAAAGATTTGCTTTGTGTCTCTTGAATTTGGATAAGATCTGCTCCTTTTTACATAATCTTAACCTTACAAGTGTTTTCTCGATTGGTCTTATTGACCCACCGACATATTATGGTTCAACTTTCTAATGACTTGGGTTATTCTTGTGTTTTGTGCATCATTCCTACTTCATTTTTAATTGTTAAATGCACTTACTGAAGTGGTCACCCCTTTTTGACATTAAGGAGGAATCTCCTATTGTCCACGTGGTTATCTCTTCCATATGCACATTCATTTTGTTACACATCATGTTATTTTTTATTGTTGGGGCTCTTTTGGTCAGCTTTACCTTCGACAAAGTGACGTCGATCTCATGGCTCGAATCCTTATAAAATTAGACATAACTAAAAAATACCCTAAAGAAGTTCGATTTGGCTCTGAAAAATATGGGTATTCACAAAAGGTTGAATTGGAGAATCTTCCAATTTTTTGTTCTCACTGTTAAATTCATGGTCCTAACAACTCGGGTTACTTTATTCTCCATCCTCATTTAAAAAATTGAAATCCTCCTAAGGAAAATCTGGTTCCTAGTAATAAGTTGATCCCCACATATGTTCAAAAATTAGCCTCGATCTAAGAATGGTATGAAATGCTATTAAGGTTGATTCCTTGAATATTGGGATTATCCCTATTGAACTGTTTTGGATCCTACCATTGCTAGGGCTTTAATTTTTAAAAGAGAATGATGAACTACCTCTTACCTCTTCTTTAAAATTGAAGTTTTCTAATATGGAGAATAATAATTTTTCTAAGTTATTAGATGATGATTATGTTTCCTCTAATTCTACCCCTGCTTCTATGCCAACTTTGATCGACCAAAATGAATATTCTAATGAGATTTAAATGATGTCAATCAGGCTGAAAATGTATCTGATCCAGATTTAACTAATTGTGCTTTAAATGGTTCTAAGTCATCACCATCTCTCATTTCTAATCTTAATATTCATGTTAATCCTTTTCAACTTAATTTGGATTTGGAAGAGGGTGAACTTCCCTCTAAACACTTGGAGAACTCTCCTAAATTGGTGACCAATGTTACTAAATCTTACTTGTATGATGATTCTAGGGAAAAAGGAAATCATTTTCAAACTTATCATGCTAAAAAGAAAAAAAGTGTTAAAAATTACCCTCCCAAACTATCCAAAAACACTAGATTTGCTACTAGCTCTCACTCATCTCTCAATTAACCTTTACTTACCCCTTTTTTGTCTTCATTATGTTTAATTTTCTTATTTAGAATGTTAGAGCGATTGGTACCCTCTCTATTCATAATCGTATTAGAAATCTTTGTCACATTCATAATATCTCTTTACTTATTATATTGGAACCTCTCATTCATGCTAATAAAATTATCCATGTTGCTAGAATGATTGGCTTCAATAAATTTTACTCTAATGTTAGTAATAAGATCTGGTGTTTTTAGAATAATTTCATTGAGGTTTCAATTATTGATAATTTTCAAAAAGTTGTTAATACTCAAATCTCTAATGGTGACTATTGTGTTTTAGGTGCCTTTGTTTATGCTTCTTGCTTTAGATCTGGTTGCAATCTCCTTTGGGATAATTTGAGAAACTTTATTATCTCAATCAACAAACCTTAGTTTGTGGGGGGTGATTTCAACACTATTTTACTTTCTTTTGAATGGAGTGGTGGTTTCTCTCCCAATATTCATTCCATGGAAGAATTTTCCAATATGATCTTTGATTGTAGTTTGGTTGATATTGGCTTTAAGGGCTCTAACTACACTTGGCAAAACTCAAGACTTTGACAAAAGTTGGATAGGATTCTTTTTAATACTCATTAGATTACCCAATCGCCTACTACTTTTGTTGATCACTTAAGTAGAACCTTGTCATGCTCCTCTTTTTGGTTTATAAAAATAGTTTTAATATATTAAGAAACTCCTCTCCTTTTAGATTTAAGAATATGTGGATTCAGCATATTGATTTCTTTGATGTTGTAGCTAAGAATTGGAAAGCCCCTTTACATCTTGATAATTCAATTATGGGGATGAATAGACTATGGTTTAAACTTAAAAGACTTAAACAAATTTTGGGTTGGTGGAACAAGAATTATTTTTAAAACCTTTTGGCTAATATTAAAAACATGGACAATTTGGTTTGTGACATTGAAGTGTTTGTTATGTCTGACCATTCAAAGCTTACTGATTTAACTAAAGCGAAAGATAAGCTTGTCAATTTCCAAAATACGAAAGAGACTTACTGGTGCCAAAAAGCTGCAAGTAAACATACTGCAAATGGTGATAGGAATACTAGATATTTCCATGTTTTAATTAACAAAATAAGAGCTTTGAATAATATTCTAAAAATTAAAAATGTCAATGCAGATTGGATTTTGGAGAATAATGAAATTAAGATTTTAGCTATTAATTACTTTAGAAATATGCTTAATAAGAATTGCTCTTATGAAGCTATTTCTATTTCTCAACTAATTCCTTCTATTATAAATAATAATTATAATGATTTTTTTACCTTATCTAATGAAGAGGAAATTCTTAAAGTTCTTAATAGCATGATTCAATTGTTGGTCACGAGGGTTTCACTACTCAATTTTTTTAGAAATGTTGGTTTAGCATTAAAAATGATTTGATTGAGGCTGTGATTGATTTTTTTAATGGTAATCCTTTTCCCTAATATTTTTCTAGTACTTCTATCATTTTGTTCCAAAGAAAGATAACCTGGATTATTGGAGTGATTTTAGACCTATTAGTCTTTGCACATTCTTCAATAAGCTGATATCCAAAATCCTTACCAACAAACTTAAGCCTTTACTTAATAGACTTATCTCTCTCAACCAAATTGGTTTTATTGGAGGTAGATCTATTTCTGATAATATTTTATTTGCCTAAGAATTAATTCCCAATCTTGATGCCAAGACTAGAGGGGGCCACATTCTTTTCAAACTTGATATTACCAAAGCCTTTGATAACATCTCTTGGGATTTCCTTTTCATAGATTTATTTGGGTTTTCTAAAATTTTATTTTCTCATCAAAATTATATCAATAATGCCGTTTTTTTTGTTTAATGGGAAGCTTGGGCTTCTTTCCCTCTTCTCATGGCTTAAGACAAAGGGATCCTTATCTCACTTTATTTATTGCTATTGAGGACTTATCTAGGAGCATCAATGACTTATTCTTAAATAATCCTAGTATGTACTACAAAACTCTTTGTGGTCTCCTTGTTTCCCATCTAATTTTTGCTGACGATTTCATCATTTTTCTACAATGCTTCCATTCATCACATCAAGCATCTTAAGAATTTTTAAATAAATTTGGTAGAGAAAGTGGCCTTTTGATCAATGATAACAAAAGCTATTTTATTATGTCCTCTAGCATCTCAAATAATAAATCAAATTCATTCACAAATTTTCAAATAAAATATCTATTTGGGAATTCCATTTACTATCCTTTGGTTGTAGCCTCACTATCCTTAAAAGCACTCTCAACTCTATGCATCTTTATTTGATTCAAACCATTCTTCCAACTAATGCTACTCTTATTAGAATTGATCGTTTGCCTAACAAATTTTTTTGGGGCTCTAATAATTCTATCAAAAGAATGCATTGCACATCTTAGCATAAATGTTGTGGTTCTTTGGGTGAAGGTGCTCTTGATTGCAAACCTATTCGTGAATCTATCCTTGCTTCTCTCATAAACTCTAGTGAAACTTTAGAAAGAATGATAGCATTTAGGCTAATTTTATGATAAACAATATTGTCAAGGTAAACACCCTCTTAATTGTACTTATAAAGTTTGTGACTCTCATTTGGAAAAGGCTTTGTTCAATTAAATGGGTTGTTAAATCATTAATTTCTTGGGATATCTAGTAGGGATCTTCTTTCTTTTGGCACGACAATTGGATTGGCAATAGTTCGATTGACACCCAATTATGTACCCACTCTACTATTACTATCAAAGTTAATTATTTTTGGCTTAATAATAATTGGAATGAAAACAAACTTGATAACTATATCCTTACTTCTCTTTTTGACAACTTTAAAATATTCCCATTACTTCTAGCAAACTGATCAAATTCTTTTAAACTTTCTCATAATGGTGATTTTGTTCTTAAAGAGGTTTGGAACTTTATTAGAGATAAAAAAAACAACCATCTAATGTTTTTATTAAACTTTGGAACAATATCATTTCCATTTCTTATTCGATTTTAGCTTGGAGGATTTTGAATAACTATATTTTTGTGGACTCTTTTATGAACTAAAGGGTTTTCTTTACCTTCAAATGCTATTGTTGCTTTCATATTAAAATGTAAATCATGTCTTTGTCAATGGTGCTAATGCTTCTAAATTATGGTTTTGATATGATGATTTATTTAAAACCAAATATTTTCATGGCTCTCTTTCTTTATAGCAACTTCTTGAAGCTATTTCAAAAAACACTATGAAAGGTCATATAAAAGTTTTTTGCTATTACCCTTATCTTGTTCATGGATGGATAGAAATGATGCTAAATATTGTGGTATTCCTATGAACCATAAAAGGATCTTTAGAACTAAAGAAAGAATTCATGCTCTTTTTTAATCTTATTAGTAACATTCATTTTAGAGGTCATAAGGAGGGTGGTATCTTGGCTATTTTTTCTCCTTTATTGTGCTCAAACCTAAAGACTTGTCTTTAAATTGCTTTCTTACGGTTTCCTTATTTGGTCTCATCTCTCTTGGTTGTAGTAGAACATCTTCTTCTTTGGGACCTTGCTCTCACCCCTCTTTATTTGTTAGGCTAGATTTTTCTATTTGGTTGGAGGATCGAGTTATGATCTTCCTTTTTTGCCTCGTTTGTCTCTTTTTAGTGTTGTTACCCATATCATGATGTTTGCTCCTCTTGAATTCTATTCCATTTTGGTCTCTGGTGCTCCTTCTATTTTATTTACTATCCTTGTGGGTAATAACTACCTATCTTTTAAGCTTGAATGTTCTAGTGGATTGGTGGTTCTTATATTTGCTATTTTGAGGATTTTGTCTAGGATGTCTTTGATTATGTGTGACACCTATTAAATGATGGCCTTGATGCTTCCCACTCTTTTCTTCTTTTTTGTCTAGTTATATGTAATTGTAACCCTTCTTTAAGTATGGATGCTTACATATAGTGTTGCTCTGAGATGATAGTAACTAAGGCCATTTCTTTTACTCTTTTATCACTCTTACTCTTTATTCTAATTATGCTCATCCTTTAAACTATGTTGCACGTTCTTTAATAGATTAGAAGACTCTTGGGTGGATCTTGCTTTGCATCAAAGGTAGATGGTTATTTGCTTGGGATTTTTTTTTTTTATTATTTTTTTTGGTATTTTCTTTTACTTTCTTTCCTTAATTAATGTAATAGTTGGGGAGTTTATCTGTTAGGACTTATTGTATCTCTTTGTAGCTTAGAGTTCTCCCTGGGACTTTGTCCTTTTCTTTGTGGCTATAATAATTTCTCTAATTTTCTTACAAAATACTACTAAACCCTAAACCTTGACCCTAACCAAACCCTAAATAAACCTAAACCCTAAACCCTCCATAACCACACAAACCACTGCCCAAAACCCAAATGTTTAAACCCTAAACCTTGGAGCTACTAGGCTAAGACCCTGGACCTGACCTAACCAAAACCTGACCTATTCTTTAACTAGCTCACTCCACAAAACCCCAGACTAAAAACCCACCTAAAACCCATGATCTCTAAATGGCTAAAACTAAATTATGGAGTGAACTAAGCAACCCTACCTTAACTAAATTCATAAAATAAATGAACACTCCACAGGCCCTGACCCTGGGCCCAAACCTTAAAACAAACTTTAGTACTAGCCCACAAACTCTAACCCAAAACCTAAATGCTTAAATTAAATAAAACCTAAAAAAATAAATAAAAAACCAAAACCTAAATAAAATAAAACCTAAACCTAAAAATAAAATAAAATAAACTAAAATAAAATAAAATAAAAATTTGAATACTAAAATAAAATATACCTAAGAATATAAAACCTGAATAAAATAAAACTAAACATAAAATAAAATAAAATAAACCTAAACCTAAAATAAACTTAAAAATAAATAAAATTAAAATTAAACCAAAAACTAAAAAAAAAGCTAAAATAAAATAAAATAAAATAAACAAAATAAAATCCTAAACCTAAACTAAAATAAATAAAACATAAACCTAAATTAAAAATAAATTTAACCTAAACCTAAACTAAATAAATAAAATAAACTAAAATAAACATAAACCCAAACTAAAAAAAATAAACTTAAAAATAAACCTAAAATAAAAATCTAAAATATAAACCTAAAAAAATAAAATAAAAACCTAAACCTAAATCTAAAAATAAAAATAAAACTTAAAACTAAAATAAAAGAAAAATAAAACTAAACTAAAAAATAATAAAATAAACATAAAAAATTAAATTAAAAATCTAACCTAAAAATAAACCAAATCAATAAACTAAATAAAATAATAATAAACCTAAAATAAAATAAAATAAACTAAAATGTATAAATAAATTAAATAAATTAAAGCTTAAACCTGGGGTTTATTTAAATAAAAATAAACTAAATAATTAAATAAAACCCACCCAACCTACCACCCTACCTGAGCCCTATAACCAAACTGACTAAACCCACCCACTAACCCCAACCAAATCACTGAGTTAAAACCCTAACCCAAACTACCATAATAAAACTGACCCTAAATGATCCTCTGACCTGAGCCCACCCTAAAAATAACACTAAAAATCTTAAAAACTGACTAAAAACCCAACCATAACTAAACCCTAACCAAAACCCTACCACAACTAAACCTAAATAAAATAAAACAAAATTGAAACCAAAAAAAATAAAATAAAAATAAAACTAAACTAATTAATAAACCTAAACCTAAACCCAAACTGAAAAATAAACTAAAATAAAAACCTAAACTAAATAAAAATAAAATTAAACCTAAATTAAAATAAAAATAAAATAAACTAAATAAATAAACTATATTTACTTAATTTAAATAAAGTTAAAAAATAAAAATTAAATAAAAAAGATCCTCCTTGGTAGGCCTTCTCTATTACATAGGGGCCTTGCTAAGTTGGTTCAAACTTCCCTCCCATCTTTCGATAGGCAAAAATTGGTCTCCTTAGGACTAAAATAAGGTCTCCTACTTGGAAAGACCTAGGCGGAACCGACATGTTGTGCTTGAATCATTTTATCCTTGTAACTTCGAGGTTCGGCAGAGTGACTCTCCTCCAAACCTTTGAGCTCTTCTAACAGCAACTTTGCATTCTACTCTGCAGTGATCTTGCTACCCAATGCTATCCTTAGTGATGGGAGTTGAACTTAAAGGTAGAATGCTATACACTAAGGAAAATGGGATAGATTGAGTTGGAGTTGGTATGTGGTGTAGTCCCATAAGGCATCAACCAACGCTCTCATTCCAAGCTTATTATCATCAATAGTCTTCTTCAATATCGGATGTGGATTTTATTGAATGCTTTTGCTAAGCCATTTGTTCTGGGGTAGTAGATGGTGGAGTATCTCCAATTTATACCGTGTCTTTTGACGAAGCTGTTGATCTTTGTGCTTTTGAATGCAGTACCATTATTAGATATAATTCATCGAGGAACCTTGAACCTATATACGATATGGTTCCTAAAAAACTAAAGCACATGCTGAATTGTGACCTCTCTAAGTGGGATTACCTCTGCCCACTTGGAAAAGTAGTTAGTGGCAACTAGATTGAACCGGTTCCCCTTGGAAAAGGAGGATTGATAAAACCCACAATGTCGGTACCCAAACACTGAATGGCCATGATGCCAATGGGTGTAGAATGTTGGGTGGTTAGTGGAGTATCACCGTGCACTGACATCTCTTAGCTACATCCATGTGATCATCATTGAAGACTAGTATCCAGTCTCTTGATCTTCAACTTCATCTTCAGACTGGATTGATGTGCTCTACATAGACCTAAATGTATCTCAGTTACAATGCTAGAGCTTCATGTTTATCTAAACAACATAAACATATCTGGTCAAAAGGCTATAAGGTTCCATCAACAAGAGAATAGGAAGAGCTCTTTTTCACTCACTATGACTTTTCTTAAGGTAGTTTGCCAGTGTTCAAACAGTCTATGAATGGTTGCCTCCAATCCAACTCTTCACCCTTTTTGGCATCGGTAACCTCCCCTTCAAGAGAAAGTCTCTCTATGAGTTCAGCATCAATAAGGGATAGGACTTGTATTTTGGACCCTTATTGAAATGGACTCATCTTCGGACATGCAAATTGTTTTAGCAAGTTTGTCCAAAGCATCATTTCTTGTGTCTCTCTACTGGAACCTTATAAATAGTGACTTTGGAATTTGGGCCAATAGCTTCATGGTATACTCATGGTAATGACAAAGCTTGGGTTTGAGAACTTTATAGAGCCAACATCGATTGATGACCAACGAATCCCAAAGATGATGCTCTTGACACGTCGTGATGGCTAACTCACCCGCAATCAATGCTTCATACTCAACTTCATTGTTGGTGCATGGGTTGGAAAGATAGTATGAGAATCTCATCATATCATGGTGCAGTTAATATAAATATTCCTACCTATCTTTAATAGAAGAGTAGATTATGGTGCTTCCCCTTTATGAAAAGAAGTTACACCATCAAAGAAACATCTCCGTTGGAGGTTTTCAACCTCCCTAAGTTCATAATTTGTTCATCGGAGGGATATCACTAAGCAAGAATCAGCAGGTGTGTCTTTGCTAATAAATCCACTAGTGCTTATTTTTCTTGCGGAGAGTGCGAATATGATATCAAAATGTGAGAGGATCATGGACCATCATGCCAAACATCTAGATTGCATTGTCCATATCATGAGGTACTATATTGGATTGGTTTTGGAGATCAAGTTCACCTTATGAGAAAGCATTAGTGTCGTAGCTTTTGGGAGGCAACGATTAAAGCTAGGTAATGTTTCTGAATAGGTGGATAGTTTGCTTCATAGGGATCAAATGATGACTGAGGTAGTAGAGAGTACTTTTCTTTCCTTCGTCATTGGCTTGGGCCAATAAAGCACCAAGAGAGTCATATAATGCAGCAATGTAGAGGATGAGTGGGACTGAGATAGAGTGATAGAACGGTGGATTCAATAAATACTTCTTGATATCTTCAAAGGCATCTCGACACTTATTATCCCACTTGAACTTGGCATCCTTTTTTGATAACCGAGAATGGCTTGCATCTCTTGATAGGTTAGAAATAAAGCGTCTTGATCGCCACCATCCTTAAAAGATCGAGTTATGTTAAAATTTTAGGAGGTGGCATTTCTAAGATAATTTTAATCTTTTCTAGATCTATTTCTATTCCATAGTGTCAGACAATAAACCCAAGGAATTTTCTTGAAGCTACTCCAAATGCACACTTTAGGGGATTCATTTTGAGGTTATACTATCTTAACCATTTGAAAACTTCTCTTATATCAAAGAGATGGTCTTCCTTTTCTTTGCTCTTGATGGCTAGATGATCAACATAGTACTCAACCTAATGATGGATGAGTTCATTGAAGATCTGAGTCATGGCCCTTTGGTATGTAGCACCAGCATTTTTAAGGCCAAAGGGCATGACTTTATAATAATAGATTACGATCAGGGTTCAAAAAGTGGTGTTTCTTTCATCTTCAAGAGACATCTTGATTTGGTTGTAGCAGATGATCCATCCATGAAAGAGAACACTGCATGAGATGAGGTGATGTCAACCATTAATTCTTATATAGGAAGAGGAAACTTATCCATAGGACATGCTTTGTTTAAGTCCCTAAAATTGATGCAAATATGAATTTGGTGGTTCTTCTTCTTAACGGTATGACAGCTAACCAGGTTGGGTATTTTTCTTCCCTGATGAAACTAGCATCGATCAATTTCTTGACTTCATAAATGATATGTTGTTCAATTTCTAATTGCATGTGTTTAGTTGCTTTCTTGATAGGGGTAGCGTTAAGATCTATTGTTAGCATGTGGACTACTACGTCAGGAGATAATCCAAGCATTTCTTCATAACTCCATGCAAAGAGGTCCTTAAACTCAGTCAATAGCCTAACTAAGTCATTGGTTTCTTCTTCATTTAGCGTGACGATGTACATGGCATGGATTTTCTTACGTCGAGGTTGATTTCATTATGTTTGTTAATTGTTGAATGTATCTTCTCCTCAAATTTGGTAGTGAATCTTTGATTTGCAGATCATCTGAATCATCTGAGATTTCTAAATAAACATTCTCATAAGAGTTAATGTTGTGTGAAAAGAACTTATCAGACTCCAAATGATTGATAACAACTAGCGTAATCATCATCATCGATTAGACCCACTGTACTGAATCTTAGTCTTGCTCTTGATTGTACTTCCCTGCCTGTATTATTCCATAGATTTTCAAAATACTTTGACCTGTGCCTGAACCATGTATGAGGAACCAAACCTTTTTGTATAAGATTATGAACACAAGATAAGTGAAAGTCAAGCAGCAATTCAATTAATTATTTAAATGAATCCTCCTCAAGTTCTACATTAACTTCAGGACTTGAGGATGATGATCCTAAAAAAGAATCTCTTTAGCTTCATATCACTGGATAACTTAAGGGCTTCCTTAACTACCAAACCTTCAACTTTTGTGGTGAAAGTGAGGTTAGAGCTAAGGTTCCCAAGCTACCGATGGTTTTACATGCATCGATTTGAATACTTTGCTTTTATCAAGGCCCAATCATTGTCATTTATGCGGATCGAAAGTCACCTCCAATGGAACCGAGAGGGTTGATTGGTATGCTAATCAAATTAGACTCATGCTCTGAACTAGATTCCAAGTCAATGTGAATAGTATGGGTACTCCTATGAACTGATTCCCTCTGAGAGGTGTTGACTGCCAAGCATATTTTAGAATCAAGTAGGGCCATGATTAATGATTCCCTCATCTCTTTAGATAAGACAAGGGCATCGTATATGCTTAGCTTAGATGATAACTTTCATAGATGAGAGGACATTATAGTCCACCTTGGGCGATCCTCCATAAGCATATCCAAAGGTGGAGCATCCTATGGAGGGGCTTCTTGATCCTCTACACCAACGACTTGTTTCCATCTATCTTGAGGTGTTGCCCTAGAAGGTAGAACCTTGCCACTATGGAGGTTGATTTCAATGATCTCTTGTAGCTAGAAGGTTCTACCACACATCGAAACTCCGTCTCTATGATTATCAAATTGGATGATTCCAAGTACATCTCAAGAGGTGAACCCATAGTATTCAAAGTAGGAAACTCTAACTCTTAATCAAGAGGGAGATCAAAATTATTATAGTTATTTTAACTTGAATAGTTATCATTAGGAATAGAAGAAGGCCCCATTAGAATGCCATAGATGTAATCCAAGCTAGCTTTAATCTTCAAATTCTTGGATTTCATAGGAGGTACAAGTAAAATCAAGTAAAGTAAGAGGTGTGATTTGATGCCCTCATCCACTGATACAAGATGTCTACTAGCATAAGAAGAAGAAGAACTAGTTGAAGTAGTCGGAGCTACTTATGTGGTAGCTGCAATAGTAGATTGGAGAATGGACTCGATTGGTGGTTGTGCTACTGGGCTGTCTGGCACATGCTACTGCTACTAAGCTCCCCTTTTCTATGTGTTAGCACTAGCAACTTGCAAACCTTCCTTGATGTTGGAGGTTTGAGCTGACTCAGGCACCTGCAAGGTAAGTTTCTTGATCTTCTAAACAATTTTTTTAGATATTTTGGATAAGGAGATATCCCAACCTTCTTTAGTTTTGGAGAGATCGTAAGTATCCCCAAGGATTACCCTAATGTCTTGGATGGTTATTCCATAAAGTATTCCTTGGGATACTATAACACCGGTCTTGAAGCTATGTTCAAGCCAGTCCTTGAAGGTGAAGCAATCTTCCAAAACATGACCTAGCATACGGTTGTATGGGAAAAAGTTGGGATCATGGCTTTTGCCCACTTCCTCTGGTCTCCTAGGTTCGGGTAGCTAAAAATCAAGCTTCTTTAAGAGATTCTTAAGGATTTTACTAGTTACCTCTCTCTTAAATGAATAAGGCTAATTTAGTTTATCCAAAAGTAGGTGGACCATTCTACTGGCGTGGGTGTGTACCTACTAGAGATATGGTTGAATGCGGTGTAGGTTGTGGAGATTGTTGTGGCCACTGGTAGGGCTGCCTCGGTGGTGGTAGAGGATGTGAAAGTGAAGGCTGCTGAGGTCGTGGTCTCTCGGACTGATCTTTAGCTAGTTGCTTCACCTTATCTACCATTATCACTATTCTCGGCTTCTTCTCATATACCTTTTGCATCTTTGGCTTAAGAAATTGAACTTGAAAAGGCAACTGTTTGGCCTCTTCTTATAGACTAGCCTCCTTGTTGATTAACTTCTCAAAAGTTTTGATATTGAAGGCTTTAAGAATGAAGGTGATTAGACCATGAATATTCTTTAGAAGAATTTCAACGGCATGTTGTGGCTCGCATTTCATACTCAGGTTATGCCATTTGAGAATGTAGTCAATAAAGGATTCACCTGGGTGTTGTTGTGCTACAACGAGATCGCCCACAATAACCCTTTGATGAGCTCCAGCAAACCTTTTGATAAAGAGTTGCTCCAACTCAGCAAATGTCTTCACTAAATCATTGGGAAGTTCAGCATACCAATCAAAACCTATCCACACTAAGCTACTAATGAAGAGATGAAATAGTAAAGCATCACTACCATCGGCATGGCAATAACTAGCTTTGAAATGTGTGATGTTCTACCTTGGGTTTCCACTGGCATCAAAACTCTTGAAGGTTGGTGGCATGAAACCCTTGTGTTTCCTTTTAGTAGGTTCTGCCCATTGGAACTGACAATCCTCCATGGGCTTGAGCCAACGCTTCCTTCACCTACTGCTCAACCATGGACTTGATGTCTTTTTCTTATATGGATGTACTTTCCACTACCTTCCTATACATGATGGTGCTACCTTTCTCTAATGGATGTAAAGTCTTAGGTCCAAGACATGCACCAACTCTAGGCGACTAATCTAAGCTATGGTAGGATGAGATGGGGCTTATTTCTAAAGTATTGAGACTGCTGCTAACAAGTCCTCAAGCTGCCTTGCCATCTATCTATTTATTCATCTTTCTATTTTATTTGATATCAGAGGTGTTGGGCTGATTGGGATGTATCTTCCCGCTCAACCTCATCACCTTCTATAGCCTGCTGCTCTCTGAGGAGGGATCCTTTGGTATCTACCATGCAAACCCTTATTAAGTCTCCCAACAAGTCATCTTCATTGGGATCAAAGTTAATGTTCTTCACCACCGCCATACCCGAATTTCTTTCTTTTCACAAGAAAATGTGTTACTATGTCCTCTAGAGATTGATCAATTGGATAGCGTAAATTACTTGGGCGTAGTGTAATCCTTGTCATGACGAGAGGCAGCCTCCCCTACTAGAGAATCAATCCGTGAGGACTATACTCACTAGAAGAGATGCACTCGATTATAGCTCAAGGGGTGATACTCTAGGAGGTTCTACTATCATGGGTGCATCACGGGTTGTCACCTCTTCCCTCACAGCCTCCAACCATCTCTATGTCTCGGTGGTGGGATTGGTTGGGGATGACTACTATGCTTCGAGGTCACCATTCCTTCTACACCATCAAGAAGG
Source organism: Cymbidium sinense (assembly GCA_021442155.1). Classification (NCBI taxonomy): domain Eukaryota; kingdom Viridiplantae; phylum Streptophyta; class Magnoliopsida; order Asparagales; family Orchidaceae; genus Cymbidium; species Cymbidium sinense. The sequence continues at coordinate 189,801,202 of CM038217.1, forward strand.
CGTTAGCGATAGCTTGGCTTTGACATAGTAGGTGGTGTAGATGGAGTGGGATCCTTTATCCATAGTCGGATCACCAATGAGGTCCTCTTCTCCTTGGATGTGGCCTTCATGGCCTGAGTGGAATCTTTTAATGTGAACGGGTGACAGTGGATGGGGACTAGAAGCGTGCAGTGGTGACACCATCGACTCTCTCAGAATAGGGACCCTCCTCCTATGATGAGTAGTCTCTATAATTAAAATACTATTTGTATGATGGACAGTGGCGCGCAATCAAGAAAATCAATAAAACACATCGCGACCAAACCTCCATCTCTCTCCGCTAGTGAGATGAACTGTAGTGTGTGCCTCCCTAGCCCTCTCCTGCCATAGATATTCCTCATGCTATAGAGGATAATAGATTTCAAGTCAAATTGATCCCCAGACTCAGAACATTTGTAAGCTCTGCCAACTTGGCATAGGCGAATGGAGGTGAGGCTGACCTCCTACCCTCTAACTTGGGGTACTAAGCGCGATGAATGTGAAGTAGGGATCTTCCTAGCATCCTCTCTCATACCTAGAGAGGATAAAATGGGTTCACTATAACTGGAAATGGCCATGTAAACCTCCATCTCCCTATCGATGTGTGTATGGTATCGCTTAATCATGCAATTTTTATTCCTTCTCAGTGTGAGTGGGTAAGAACTAGACCCAACCTAAAAATGGGAGACAATCTGGGATTAGAGGCCTTACCATTTTAGGTGCTAATGAGTGGGTTCTAGCCCTCACTAGGGAAAGAAAATAACAGCGCACTAGTGCTATCACAGATGATGGCACTGACACGCACTATTGTAGAAATTATCACTACCTTCCTCTTTAGTGAGGGGTTATTAGAGTTTGATGGCAAGTCAATCTGAATGACTGGGTTTTGCCTAGCCACTTAGGTCCTGCTAACAGTTGTGAGGGGAATGCCCCATCCTCACCCCCTCAAAACCTCATCCAAAATGAATGAGGCGGGTGTAATCAGATCAGGGGAGATTAGTCTAGTTTAGGGCCAAGTCCATGCTATAAGGGAAGGTAAACACATACTTCTGAGAAGCCATAACAATCAACTGTAAGTGGAAAATTGAACTGAAGCTATAAATGAGGCGATCTTTGAGAGTATGCAATATTTAAAATAAACTTGCATAAGATTTTGTCTTGTTGATTTTGAATTTGAATTTAAAATTTGAACCCACATCCAACATCTTGGAAGTGTTAAGTGGGGTTCAAATGGTTTAGAGAAGATTTAGAGATAAAATTGTAAAGGGAAATTTTTAGATATATAATCCACTTTCAACAAATTTGGGTATGTTGAAAAATGGGTTCAAATATTTTTGTTTTAATTTTGATTTTGAGGGATGCTTTCATCGGTTCATATTTGAGTTTTAATTTTGATTTTGAGGACCCTTTATTTAACAAATTTAGGTATGTTAAAGTAAAGGGTCAATTTTCTTTTATTTTGGATTTCATATTTTTGGAATTTACTTAGCAAATTTGGGTATGCTAAGTGCAATGTTTGAAAAAAATTTCTTATTTTTGTTTCTTTCTTTGCTTTGATTTGTGAATCTTTTTGTGATTTTGAAAAGAGAAATGGAATTTCCCATTTAGCAAATTTGGGTATGCTAAATGAGGAAATCCAAGTTTGTTTTGTTCTTTTAAATTTTTTTAAAATAGGATTCTTAGCAAATTTAAGTATGATAAGAAAATCTTAATGTGTTTCTTTTTTTTAATTTGATTTTGAAAAGTAGTATCCTTATCAAATTTAAGTATGCTAAGGGAATCTAATGTGTTTCTCTTTGATTTTGATTTGATTTTGAAAGCGTAGGATCCTTGGTAATTTTAAGTATGCTAAGTGAATCCTAATGTGTATTTCTTTTGTTTTGATTTGAATTTTGTTTGAAAGTGGAGACTTCACTTTAAAAAATTTGGTATGTTAAAATGAAGTTTCATTTAATTTTGTGAAATGGAAATGTCACTTAGCAAATTTGAGTATGCTAAAATGGAATTCCAAAAGATATGTTCAAAATTGTTGTGTTTTGATTTTATTTTGAAAATGGAGACTTCACTTTAGCAAATATGGCATGCTAAAGAATGAAGTTCAAAAAGTGTTTCTTGAAAATTTTGTGAAATGGGTCAAGTTGACCAAATTGTTGTGGTTTGGTTCAATTTGGTTTATATTTGGTTTGGTTCAATTGAGTTCATTTAGGTCAAATGGGTCAAGTTGACCAAATTGACCTATTTGACCTATTTGGGTTAGTCATGGGTTGGTTCATGTTTGTTGGTCATATGAAATGGATTGGTATTTTTTCCAATCAATTTTCATTAAGTTTGAATTTGGCTCAATTTGACCCTTTAGGTCAAGTTAGGTTCAAGATAAATTAGGCTAGGTTAGGTCTAGTTGGCCATTGAGGCTTTGGTCAAGTTCAACAAGTGATTTGGAATGAACTTGACCCATTGGTTTCAATCAATTTGGCTTAGATCAAGTTTTGAAAACATTTTGACTTTTTTGGGTCAAGTTGGGTCAACTTGGGTCAAGTGCTAATTAGGCTAGGTTAGGCTCAAATGTTGACTTGGTCAAGTTCAAACATTGGTCATGAATGAATTTTGATCAATGGTTTCAATCAATTTGGCCTATGGTAGATTTTGGCTATGGTGAGTTTCATTTTGGCTAAGTGTTGACCTGGTCAACCCTTAGGTTTGACTTGGTTTGACCCAATTTGAGTGATTGATCATCTCATGATGATTGTTGATCATGATGAGAGGCATAGATTGGCTTAGTTCAATCCAATTTGGTTAGGATTAGAATTTGGATCATAAGGCTAATTTAGGTCACTTTGGGTCAAGTGAGCCTAAGTGGGTCAAATGGATTGGTCAAAGCTTGATTTGAATTTGATTCAACTCACATATGGATTTATGATTGAAATATAAATCCATTTGCAAGTGATTTGAAGTCAAATAGGTTTTGATTCATTCGATAATTTCAAGTTCAAAGGGTGAACATGAGTTTGAGTTGGGTTTTTATTTTTTGAATTTAGTTTTGGTTGATGGTTGAAGTTTATGTTTATATTTGGATTCATGATTGAAGGATTTATTGAACCATGAAGAAAAATCAAGGGTTTGGCTTGATTTGAAATTGATTTGGCTTAGTTCAAGAATTTGACTTGAAAGGCTTAGGTTGGAGTTTGATTGAAGTTGGGATTGATTTTTGGAATTAGTTTGGTTGTTTGAATTTATATTTCGTTTATATATATGAATATAAATGGGAATATAAATGGGTTATGAGAAAATTTCATGAGTTTGAAGTGATTTGAACTTGATTTAGGCTAAGTCCTTAAGAGAAATAAAGGACTTAGGAAAGATTTGGAATTTGGCCATGCATTTTGGATTTGATTTTTGAGTTTAGTCTGATTGATTTGAATTTATATTTTATTTATATATGTGAATGTAAATGATAATATATAAAATTTATGGGAAAATTTCATGAGTTTGAAGTGATTTTGATTAGATTTAGGCTAAGTCCATCAGAGGGAATCAAATGACTTAGGAGAGATTTTGAACTTGAAATTTCAATCATGGGCTTCAATCAGAAGTTTCAATCATGGATTTCAATCATAAGGAATTGATTTGAGTTTGGATAAAATCAATTAGGCTAGAATTGATTTAAGTTTAATGTTGATTGGATTTAGTGTTTGACTTGAAGGAAGGAAGTAAGGAATGTGGTTCAAGTTATAGGGCAGGGAAATTTTCCTAACACCCTAAGCATGACCTATTCCTATGGCTAACTCTTCTAAGTCTCTAGGGCTATGTTGAGTGTCCACTTCACTAGATGTGTCTTAAGACTAAGGAACTCCTAAAGTCTTAGAGAAGTCCTATGTCTAAGTTGGAGGGGTTGAGTGCTCATCCTAAAATGAGGTCAACACATATTCATTATGGTTCATCCTTCTTTTGGCAAGATTGGAAATGGATCTATTGACTCCCATTTATCTATACACTCTACTACTATTATCAAAGTTAACTCTTTTTGGCTTAATAACAATTGGAATGAAAACAAACTTGAAAATTGTATCTCTATTTCTCTTTATGATAACTTTAGAAACGTCCCTATTTTTTCTAACAAACTTGATCAAATTATTTTTAAGCTCTCTTACAATGGTGATTTCATTCTTAAAGAGGTTTGGAATTTTATTAGAGATAAGCAGAACTCCTTTAATGTTTTCATTAAACTTTGGAACAATATCATTCCCATTTCTTATTCGATTTTAGCTTGGAGCATTTTGAATAACTTTATTCTTGTAGTTTCTTGCTCTAGAATAAAGGATTTTATTTACCTTCTAAGTGATATTATTGCTTTCATATTGAGAATGTTAATCATGTTTTTTGTCAATAGTACCATTTCTTCAAATTATGGATATGGTATGATGATTTATTTAAAACTATCTATTTTCATGGTTTCCTTTCTTTATATCAACTTCTTGAAGCTTGTTTCCAAAACTATGAAAGGTCATATCAATATCTTAATTGCTATTACCTTTATTTTTCTCATTTGGATGGATAGAAATGATGCTAAATATCATGGTATTCTTATGAATCATAAAAGGATCTAGCTAGAACTAAAGGAAAAAAATTCATGCTTTGTTTAATGCTAATTTAATTAGTAACATCCATTTTAGAGGTTACAAATTTGTGGCTAAACAATTGGGTCTCATTTTGCCTAATGTTTTTCAATAAGGATGTTAGGATTATCCATTGGATTAAACCTATTGAAAACTTTATTAAAATCAATATTGATGGTTGGGTTCACATAGTAAATATGGTTGTAGTGGTATTATTAGGATTCCAAAGGTCGTCATTTGTGCTTTTGCTTATCCCCTCAAAGCCGCTCTCTTATTTATGCTAAGCTTATGGTTGTTAAAAAAGCTATTGATATTTTTTTGAACAAAGGCCTATTTAATATTTGGATTGAAGTTGACACTCTTCTTTTACCTGATATGCTCACTTCTAATAAAATGGGGAATACTGACTTATTTTATCTCCTTAATCACACTAAAACCCTCCTCTCTCAAGTTTGCTAAAAAATTTCTCATATTCTTCGTGAAGGTAATGCTTGTCGATTTCTAGCCAATTTGGGTGGTGAATTAAATGAGCTCACTATATTAGATAATAAAACTTACCTAAGGCTGCTAAAGGCTTGGTTAATCTAGATAACTCAGAACTTCCTTACTTTAAATTTTAACTTGTGTATTTTTTTTATTGGTCTTTGGCTATGGTGTTTTCTTTGAGCCTCTTTATTGATTAATGCTTTCATGCTTTCTCATATTTGGATTGCTCCTTGCTATTCTTTTTGAGGGTTTTGGCGAACCTCATTTTCTATGAGTGCTTCCTTGTTTGGTTTATCTTTTGTTTTGTTTCTACCCTTTTCCGGTTGTCTTGGGTGGTGTTTGTTTGAAGGTTGTTGTTAATCATCTCAATTCTATCTTAGTGTTGGTTTTTGGTGGTTGTTGCTTTCCTTTCTTATTTTGGCTCGATGGCTATTGATTGTTGGTTGTTCCCTTTGACTTGTGGCTTGAAGGTTGTTGTTTTGTGGTTGTTGCCTTCCTATTTTCTCTTTGGTGGTGGTTGTTTGTTCTCTAGGGTCTGGAAGAGACCTTATTTTGCTCGGGTTAGGTTCCTTTCCTCCCTGGTTTGTTGATGGGGGGTTGGTGGTCCTCCTAGGCTTGCCTTTCCTTAGTTGTTTGCCTAGCTGGGTGATTACCATAAATATTTCTTGGTTTTTTTTTTGTGGCCACCTATTGGTTATGCTATGCCTACTATCTATCTTTCTCTGAGGTTTGCCTTATATTTGGGCTGGTTGCTTCCTTATCTAAGTTGGATCTTCTGCTACTGTGGTGGTTGGTTGGGTGGCCTTGTTGGTTGGCTGGGTTGATTGGCTATGTTGGTAGGCTAGGTTGGTTGACTGAGTGGCTGTGTTGGTTGGTTTTACCTCCTCTATTGGTGGCAGATTTGGGGGGTTGTTGGTGGTTTATCTTTGGTTTGGATTTCTCCTGGTGGAGGCTGATTGTTGGCTATTAATTTTTCTTATTTTGTTGATTGGGGCTTAGTGATTGGTTTTGCTATTTTTGGTTTGGTTCTTTTGGTTGTGTTCTCAACCTCCTATTGTAATGGTCTTCCTCTCTTGGCTGCAACTGCTTATCTTTTTCTTTTTTTCTATCTAGGTGGCAACTTAGCTGTTGGTCTAATTTCTCCTGGCATAAATGTTGTTTGCTGGTGGGCTAGGTGGCTTTATTGGTTGTTTGCTTCTATTTTATTGCTGGTGAGCTCTTGTGGTTTTTTTGGTCTTGGTTTTTTTTTTGTTGTCATTTTGGGTTGGCTGGTTGAAGGCTATTTAGTGGCTATTATTTTTCCTTGGGTGCTGGTGCTTTGGTTTGGTGTCTTGGATTTTATTTTTTCTATGGGTATTACGTGGTGTATTTTGCTCTCCTTGTTTCCTAAGACCTAACTCATGGTTTGTGGTGGTGGTTTTACTATTACATTGGCAATTCTTAGTGGTAGCCTTCCTAGATGCTCCTTTAGTCATTTTGTTTATCTGTCTTGGTGCAGAGGTGACTCCCCTTTTATCTCTTGCTTGTCCGCTTGGGTTATCCTCTGCCTGGATTGGATTTGTGGCTGTTGTTGGTGTTAGTTGTCCCCTCTATTTGGGTATTAGTTTGTTGTTGCTTTGGAGATAATCTAGGGATGGTTCCTTGGCTTTGGGCCTATCTTTTTTCGGGTGTGTTGTTATCCCTATTAATGATGCTTGCTCTTTTTGGTATTTCTCCTCCCTTTTGGTGTTGGCTTTGGTGGTTTTCCGATGTATTCTTTGTATGCGATGGATGGCTATTAGTATGCCTTCTAGGCTTGGTTATTTTGGTGGCTTTATGCTAGGATGTTCTCTTTCCTAGTTGGAAGACTTTGCAACCTTGTTTGATGATGATCTTTGGATGACTACCTACATGAGGTTTGCTGGCTATGACGACCTTGATGTTTCCCTCTCTTTCTTCTTTTGGCTAGTAGCATTATATGTAATTGTAACCCTTCATCTAAAGTTTGGATGCTTACATATAGTGTTGCTCCTTAAGATGATTATGACTGAGCTTGAGCCATTTCTTTACTTTGCTCTTTCTCTTTGCTACTTCTCTTTATGCCTACTTGTACTCATCCTTTCCTTAGTATGTTGATTCTTTTATAGGTTGGCGGTTTAGCGGTGGATTTTTGTTATCAAAGAAATCAAGTGGATTTTGTTATTGCTAATATGGATCTTCTATGGCTAATTTAGTTTTTCTTTTGCTTCTCTTTATTTAATATTGTAATAGTTTGGGGATTCATCTTTATAGGTTTTATTGTAGCTCTTTGAGCATTAGCTTAGAGATTTATCCCCTTTAAGGACTTTGTTTTCCTTATTTTGTGGCAATAAAATTCTCTAATTTTCTAAAAAAAAACCCTAAACCAACCCAAACTCTAAACCCTACACCCACAAACTAAAACCTAAACCCTAAAACCAAAAACCTAAACCCTAAACTAAACTCTACACTAAACCCTACTAAACCCTAAACTAAACCCTAAATCTTAAACCCCATAAACTAACCATAAACCCTAAACCTAAAAAAACAAATAAAAAATAAAATAAAAAACTAAACTAACCTAAACCCTAAAACCCTAAACCCTAAACCTTAAACATTAAATCCTAAACCCTAAACCCTGATCCTGACCCTACCTACCAAAACTTATAACCCACCTAAACCCACCTTAAATCCTCATATAACCTGACTCCAAACCCTACTCTAAACCTATAAACCTAAACCCTAAATGTCACTAAATAAAACATAAAAAAATAAAATAAATAAAAACCTAAACTAAATAAAATAAAAAATAAAATAAAATAAACTAAACTAAATAAACCAAAAATAAAATAAAATAAATTAAATATAAATGTTAACTAAAATAATTAAAATAAACCTAAAAATAAAAAACCTAAATAAAATAAAAACTAAACTTTAAATAAAAATAAAATAAACCTAAAAAATAAAATAAAACATAACCTAAACCTAAAAATAAAAAATAAAACCTAAAGCTAAAAAATAAAATGAAAATAAAACTAAACTAAAAAAATAAATCTAAACCTAAACCTAAACTAAAAAACAAACTAAAATAAAAAATTGAAAATAAAATAAATAAACTAAAATAATAAACTAAATAAATAAAATAAACTTAAATAAAAATAAAAATAAAATAAACTCAAATAAATAAAAATAAATTAAATAAACTTAAAATTTACTAGTTTACTTATTATTTTTTAAAATCCTAAATCTAAACCCTAAACTAAAACTCTTACAACCCAAACCCTAAACAACTTAAACCCAAAACCCTAAACCAACTTAAACCCAAACCCTAAACCCTAAACCTTACAAAATAAGCAAACCCACAAAACCTAAACTAAAACCTAAAGCTGGTTAGGCAGTGGTGGTTATGGAAGTGGGAGGAGGCAGAGGTTATAGCCATGGTGGAGGCGAGAGGAGAATGGATATGATAGCGGATCCCGCTATTCGAGAGGCAGGAGGTGGTTCTGATGGGAACTGGAGAAATTGAAGAATGGCCAATCCAATCTACTGCTTATGGAACTATGTCTTTATATTAGAGATGGTTCTAGCTATCTAGGGTTTTTGATTTGCTCTAACCGTGCTCATTTTTTATCTATGTTCTCGCTTGCATCTTAGAAAACTTAGCGTGATACTTGGTTGATGAAATCAAAGAAGAAATAATTTAAATTTATTCTCGATAAAAAAACTTAAACCTAAACTAAACCCTAAACCCAAACCCTAAACTAAAACCTAAACCCTAAACCCTAAACTCTAAACCCAAAATTGTAAACCATAAAGCTAAATCCTAAAAACCACAAACCATAAATCCTCTCAATCCTAAACCTTAAACCAGACCCAAACCTACGAAACCAATAACCCTAAATCCTAAAACCTACAGCCCTAAACCCTAAACCCTAAACTCCAACCTCAACCTAACTAAACACTAAACTAAACCTAGCTAAACCTAAAATAAAATAAAAATAAATAAATAAATAAACCTAAATAAAATAAAAATAAAATAAATGAAATCTAAACTAAAAACCTAAACCTAATCCTAAAATAAAATAAAATAAAACTAAACTAAAATAAAATAAATAAAACCTAAACAACTAAAATAAAATAAACCAAAATAAAAATAAAATAAAACCTAAAATAAAATAAAATAAACCTAAAAAAAATAAAAACCTAAACCTAAATCTAAAAATAAAACATAAAAGCTAAACCTAAAAATAAAATAAAATAAAATAAACTAAAATAAACATAAACCTAAACTTAAACCTAAATAAACTAAAAACTAAATAAAATAAATAAACTAAACTTAACAAAATAAAGATAAACCTAAATAAAATAAAACTAAATAAATCTAGGCTGGGTTTTTGGTTTAAAAGACCCTAAATCCTACCCTAAATCTAAATCCTAAACCCTAAACCCTAAACTCCAAACCCTACCATACCACACCCCAGGCCACTAACCCCAAACTGACTTAAACCCTAAACTAGCCCTTAAACCTAAACCCTAGGCCTCAATCCTGACCTGAGCCCAACACTACCCTAAACCCTAACCTAAACCCCAACCCTAAATCTTACCCTAAACCCTCACCAAACCATACTAAACCTACCACACTCTAACCTAAATCACTGACCCCACAACGCCTTATTCTACCACAAACTAAACCCAAACCCTCCTAAACTCTAAACCTAACCAGATCCTAAACCCTAAACCCACAAAACCCACCCATCCTAAACCTAACCCTCCTAAACCCTAAACCCAAAATCATAAACCCTAAAATGCTAAACCCCACCTAACCCTAAACCCCCCAAGCCCTAAACCTAAACAAAGTAACTAAATAAATTAAAAATAAACTAAACCCTAAAACCTAATAAACATAAACATTAAGAATGGCAGAACCTTGAGGAACATCATCATCAGAGGCTTAGTAAATCTAGATGGAGGCAAAGGTGGAGGCGGTTATCGATGGTGGTGGGGATCTCGAGGTGCTGGTGGATATGGAGGTGGTGGTCGGAGCAGTGGTGGTTATGGAGGCAGGAGGAGAGATCAAAGTTATAGCCGTGGTGATGGTGGAGGGAGAAATCAGGGATGGGATCCCACTTCTAGAGAGGTTGGGGTGGTTCTGATGGGAACTGTAGAACCGAAGAGATCCGATCTGCTTATGGAATAGTGTCTTTACATTAAATGGTTCTAGTTATCTAAGGTTTTGATTTGCTCCATGGGTGCTCATTTTTTATCTTTATCACTTGTATCTTAGAAAACTTGTGCTTTGGTTGATGAAAATCGAAAGAATAAATGTTAAATCAATTTGTTCTCATAAAAAAACATAAACCCTAAACTAAAACTTGAACCATAAACCCACAACCTAAACCCCTAAACCCTAAAACCTAAACACTAAACCCAAAATACTAAACCTAAACTTAAAACCCCAAATCCAAAACCCTAAACCAATCCTAGAGTTATAACCTAAACCTAAATTAAATAAAACCTAAAATAAAATAAATAAGAAAACCTAAAGTAAAATAAAATAATAAAATAAAATAAACTAAAAAAACCTAAACTAAAGAAAATAAAATAAAATAAAATACTTCCCTAAAAAACCCTAAACTAAATCATAAGTCCTGCAACCCTAAACTCTACAAACCCAACCCCATAAACCCCACCCACCCTAAACCCTAAACCTAAAACCTAAAACTAAGCCTAAACTAAATAAAACCTAAATAAATAAATAAAGAAAAAACCTAAAATATATAAAATAATAAAATAAAATAAAACCTAAATAAAACCTAAACCTAAACCTAAACCTAAAAAAAGAAAATAAAATAAAATTTAAAATTAAATTAAAATAAAATAAATAAAACCTAAATTAAACAAAATAAAATAAAAAACATAAAATAAAATAAAAACTAAACCTAAAATAAAAATAAAATAAAACTAAAATAAAATAGAATAAAAATTAAATAAAAACCAGAACCTACAAAATAAACCTAAAAATAAATAAATAAAATAAAATCTAAACCCTAATTAAATAACCTAAACCTAAAATAAAAATAAAAAAAAATCTGAACTAAACTAAAATAAATAAAACTTGAACCTAAACCTAAAATAAACCTAAACATAAACTAAACTAAATAAAATAAAATAAACTAAAAATAAACCTAAACTAGTAAAAAAATTAAAATCATAAAATAAACCTAAAATAAAACCTAAAACCTAAACCTAAAAATAATAAAAAAACTAAACCTAAACCAAAATAAAAATAAAGCCTAAATCTAAAATAAAATAAAATAGAACTAAACTAAAAAACAATCTAAACTAAACCTAAACCTAAAATAAACTAAAAATGAACCTAAAATAAAATAAATAAACCTAAATAAGTAAACAAAACTAAATAAATTTAATTTAAATTTAAATAAAATAGAAAATAAAATAAACTAAATAAACATAAATCTAGTTTACTTAATTTAAAGAAAATGAAAAAAAAGGACCCATAACCCTAAACCCTAAACTAACCTAAACCCCACCCTACCCAAACCTAAAACCTAAACCTAAACCCTAACCCTAAACCCTAAAACATAAATCATAAACCCTAACCCTAAACTACCCTACCACACTAAACCTCCACACTAAAAAAACCTAAAACCTAAACTAAATAAACCTAAAATAAAAATAAATAAACAAACCTAAAAAAAATAAAATAAAACCTAAACTAACTACCTAAAAACTAAAATAAAATAAAATTAAACTAAAATAAAATAAATAAAACTTAAACTAAACTAAATAAAATAAAACTAAATCTAAAATAAAATAAAAAACCTAAAATAATAAACTACTAAAATAATTAAACCTAAACTAAACTTAAAATAAACTAAACCAAATCAACTAAATAAAATAAAATAAACTAAAAAAACTAAACCTAAGTTAAAACCCTAAATACACCTAAATAAACTAACCTACAAAGATAAAATAAAACCTAAACATAAAAAAAAATAAAATAAAACTAAAACCTAAACCTAAATAAAAAAAAATACAAAATAAAAATTTAAACTAAAAATAAATCCTAAATAAACTCAAATAAAAAATAAACCTAAATAAAAAATATAAAATAAAATAAAACTAAAAATAATAAAAAAACTAAATAAACTAAATAAACCTAAACCTGCCGGTTTGCTTCATTAAAACCTACCCAATCACAAAACTGACCTACACTGACCCTAAACCTAAAACCACTATGACCCTAAAACTACATCCTACCACTATCCCCACCCTAAAACCCTATCTTCCTGACCCAAACCCACCAAAACCCAAACCCTCCACCACCTGTAACCATCTCACCCTGACTCTAATTATCTTAAACCCTAAACCACACATGGTCTACCTAACTCTACCACCCTGATGCCTAACACTACACTCCCTGACCACACCCTACCTGACCTACTAAACCACCATAAACCTTAAATAATCACAAAACAAACTTAAAAACTAAATGAAACCTAAAATATATAAATAAAAAAAAACCTAAAATAAAAGAAAATCTAAAACCAAAACCTAAATAAAATCAAAAAATAAAATACATAAACTAATAAAATTAAAGTAAAATAAATAAAACCTATACTAAACTATAATAAAATAAACCTAAGAATAAAATGCTAAATAAAATAAAATTATATGTAAATAAATAAAATAAAATAAAAAACTTCAACCTAGAAATAAACCTTCAAATGAAACCTAAAATATAAATAAAAAAAATAAACCTACTAAACTAAAAAATGTAAATAAAATAAAATAAAATAAATAAAATAAACCTAAAATAAAATAAATATAACATAAACCTAAACTAAATAATATAATAACTAAAAATAAACCTAAACCTAAACTAAAAATAAAACCTAAAATAAACCTAAAAAAAATCTAAAACTTAAACCTTAAATAAAAACCTAAACCTAAAGCTAAAATAAACTAAAATAAAACCAAAACTAAAATAAATAAACTAAAATAAATAAACTAAACTAAATAAAAAATGAACCTAAATAAAAATTAAAATTAAAATAAACTAAATAAACATAAATTTATCGATTTACTTAATTTAAAAAAAAAAGCAAACTATAAATCCTAAACCTAAAGAATAAAAAAACACTAAACCCTAAACCACAGCATAAACCCTAAAACCCTAAATCAAAAATCCTAAACCCAAAACCTAAACCTAAACCTAAAGTAACTAAATAAATTAAAAAATAAACCTAAACCCTCAATCCTAATGAACTTTAATCAACCTAGAAAGAATGGGTAGAACCTTGATGGTAGGATCATCATCGTCCTAGCAGTTTAGATCGGTGGTGGAGGAAAAGGTAGAGGCGATGATTATCCTTGTGGTGGTTGGGGATCAGTGTTGGTGGATATGGATGTGGTGGTTGGAGCAATGGTGGTTATGGAGGTGGGAGGAGTGACGGTGGTTACAACTATGGTGGTGGCAGAAGGAGAGACCGGGGATATGATGGTGGATCCCACTACTTGAGAGGTAGGGTGGTTAAATGGGAGAGTGAAGAATGGGATCTAATCTCCCACTTATGGAATTGTGTCTTTAGAGTAGAGATAGTTCAGTTATCTATGGTTTTGATTTACTCTATCGTGCTCATTTTTTATCTATGTTGTCATTTGTATTTAAAGAAAACTTAGTTGTTACTTGGTTGATGAAATTGAAAAAAGAAATGTTGGATGAATTTGTCTCTAAAAAAAACCAAAACTAAACTCTAAACTAAAACACGAACCCTAAACCTAAAACCTAAACCCTAAACCCTAAAACATTAAACCTAAATTGTAAACTCTAAATAAATAAAACCCTAAACCCTAAAAATCCCAAACCAAAACCCACCCCAAACCCTTACCCTAAATAAACCTAAACTATAAACCAAAACCACAAATTCTAAACTCTAAACCCTAAACACTAAACTATCCCAAAACTCTAAAATAGCAAAAATCTAAACTAAACTAAATAAAACTTAAAAGTAAAACAAATAAATAAACCTAAACCAAAATGAAATAAAAGATAAAATAAAATAATTATAAACTAAATAAACTAAAGCTCCTAACAAAAAATCTAAACCTAATAATAAAATAAAACTATATAAAAATCTAAATCAAAAATAAAAAATAAACTAAACCTGACTCTAATACCCAATCAGCCAGGCCCTCTAACTCTGAGCCCTCAAAACTCACCCTAAACTGAGCTTAAAACCCTCCACCTAAACCTAAAACAAACTAAATCCCTAAACCCTGGCCCTACCCTACCCAACCACTACCTCTAACTAAATCTTGACCCTAAATATACTTTTCCCACCACCCTACCTACCACACTGACCTAAATCATCTACCCTATTTACCATAAACTAAACCATAATCAACCCTAACCCACCCTACCACTGATCCTAAACCCTAAACCCACCCTACCATACCTAAACCCAAATCCTAAACTAACCTAAAGCCAAATAATAAACCTAAAATCTAAACCTAAAAGCATAAACCTAAAACCTAAACCCTAAACCCAAAACCAAACCAAACTTAAGTAACTAAATAAATTAAAAAAAATAAACAAACCTAAACAAACCTAAACCTAAACCTAAACTCTAAGAATGGGCAAAACCATAGGAACATCATCAACCATGCTCATTTAGATCGGTGGTGTAAGCAAAGCGTGATTATAGTGGTGGTGGGGGATCTAGTGCTAGTGGATATGGACATGGTGGTGAGCATGGTGGTATGGAAGTGGGAGGAGCGAGAGGTTATGTGGTGGTGGTGGAGGGAGATTGAGGATATGATGGTGGATCCTACTACTTGAGAGCGTGGTTGATGGAACTAGAGCGAAGAAGAATGGAATCATCTTACTATGGAACTATGTCTTTACGGTAGAGACAATTTTAGTTATCTAAGGTTTTGATTTACTCTATGTGTGCTCATTTTTTATCTATTTGTCTCTTGTGTCTTAGAAAATTGGTGTGTTACTTGGTTGAAGAAATTAAAATAAGAAATGTTGAATCAATTTGTTCTCTATTAAAAAATATTAAAACCCTAAACTAATCTTAAACTTGAACCTAAACCTAAAACCTAAACCCAAAACCTAAAACCATTATTGACCTCACTTTTGGGTGAGTTCTCAACCCTTCTTCTTTGACAGGAGTCTTCTAGATGCTAAAACTTCCATAGTCATAAGACACTTCTATTAGGTGAATACTTAACTAAAGACTAAGAAAGGTTAACCATAGGATTAGGCTATGCCTTAGGGATTAAGGAGACTCACCTACTCTATAGTCTAAATTTGACCTATGTTCACCTTCTCAAACCAAATCTCAAATTCAATACAAATATCAAAATCCAAATTCAAATCCAAATCAATTGATTGAAGCCATTATCGAATCTAAAATCAAAATCCTTCCTAAACCCTATGATTTATCTTATGGATTTAGCCTTAGCCAAATCCAAATCAATCCAAATTCAATTGATTTTCTCAAAGATCAATTCAAACCTTCAATCAATTTATCTAATTCAAACTCAAACTTAACTTCAAATCATAATCCAAACCTAAATCCAAATCAAATCAAATCCAAATACAAACCCTTAAGCCAATTTCATGGACTTAGCCATATCTCACCAAATCAAACCTAACTCAATTGATTTTCTCATAAATTAATTAATCCTTAAATCATCACTTCAAGCCATACCAAAATCTAAAATCAAATCAATCAAGCCAAGGTAAAACCTAACCTAACCCATTTGACCCAAAATATTCAAATAAGCTCCAAATCACCTAAGTCCAAATAAAATCAAATTAAATAAAAATTAAACAAAATTAAATTGAATCAAAACATGAAAATAATGCATAACACAAACAGACTAAAAATAAATCATGATGGGACACAAAATAACAAATAGGTCATTTGACCTAGAGTTGACCCATTAGGCTCCACTAAGTCAAAAGTCAATAAATTAAAATTTGATCAAATTGAGTCACTCTGAAGACACAAAATCATCAAATGAACATATTTGAGAATAAAACTAAATAAATCTAAATTTAATGAAGATCCAAATGGGTTGATTTGGCCAACAAGTAGACCCAAATGGGTCCTATTAAATCTAAATTCAAATTAAATTGAAAATTAATTCAAATCAAACATCCAAAATCATTTAAAATTTATAATTAAATAAAATTTAGCCAACCATTGGGTTTAATTTAATAAATTTGATCATTTAACTCAAATAAGTCCAATGTGGCCCATTAAGCCTAATTTTTATCAAAATGGGCTTAAATCTAAATCTACATCAAATCAAGTGAGATCAATAACTAAAAATCATCTTAAACACTTAATCAAACATGAGTGTAACTCACACCATAATTGAACCAAATGATCATTTGAATCAATTAAGCCCAACTGAAATAAAATATAATTAGCAAGCTAATCAAACTATAAAAATTAAAAAATCAATCATATACCAAAAGAAAAAATAATAATAATCAACATTGTCATTGCATAATTAAAATAGAAATATAATTAAATTTGAACATCAAATATAAATTTAACTAAAATTAAATCAAAATAATTAACTACTAAATAAATAAAAAATATACAATTTGATTAATCATTAATTATAGTATATATAATTTATAAACTTCATTTAAATTAAAACTATAATATCAAAATTATTAAATATTGTTAAGATTTATAAATAAAAGATTAAGTCTAAAAAAAATTATAACAAAAAATGCCATCCGTCACATTAAAATTTATCAAGCATGTATAATCATTCTCATCACATTTATCTCGTTAAAAATAAATAAAATATAATAAATTTGGACATCTCTTTATTAAAGCTAACAAAAGCATGAAGTCTTTTTTTTATTTCATGTGAATCTCTAATAAATTTTTTTATTTTCTATTCAAATGAAAATCTACTCTCCAGCTTTAAAAAAATAAAATAAAATAAAATATCTTATCTTTTTAGCACAGAGCCATATCTATCTCTCTTCTCTCTCTCTCTCTCTCTCTCTCTCTCTCTCTCTCTCTCTTCTCTCTCCCATCCCTACTAAAAAATAACAATCACGGGCCGAGACTCCTTTCCATGTTTTGCTGCAAATACCATCTCCTCCTCCATTTTCATTCCCATGACTGGGCGGGAACAAGAGAAAGTAGAGCTTTCCCCCTTCATACAAAGCCTCTCATCCTCACATTTTTTTAAGAAACTCGACCTCTCTCATCTTCCCTCATGAAAGAGTAGTCAAAGCCATCCCATCTCATTTCATCCGATTGAAGGCTAGCCACATATTCTAGTCCCTTTTGTATCTTCACTCTCCATATCGACATGCAAGTAGCATCTCATCCTCTTACTTGGTTGGTTCTTCCTCCCCTCGATCAAATCGAAAGGCTTACACCTCCCTCTCTTTTCCTTGTCTGAGCATACTAAGGATACTCATGCCAAACTCTTATCCATAAGCAAGCTTCATCCCAAGCCCAAGTGAGAGCATATAACTTTGTGAGAATATTCATCACTCCAACTCAATGCAAAATCTAGTCCTCTTTAAACTCTTTCTATATAGAATTCTTCTCATCCTCTCATTTTTGGTTCAATTATCATGGTACAACATTGAGCCTCTCTCCTCTGCTCTCTTCTCTCTTGATAGAACACTTGATCTTCTCCACATTTCCTTACAAAATTATCACTTTAATCTCCTTATATGTTGAACCTCTTTTCTTGTTAGCACATTCCACTACCTCCTATTCTCCATCTAGGTTTCCCTTTATTGGCCTACATTTGAACTATTCTTTCTAACCCAAAGCGCGTAAGGATCCTCCCTTGCTTCTAACTTTTGTCCATGAGAATGATGAAGCTCACGGCAAGCAATGAGTGAGCTTATGGGATACTTGGTGAGGAGGCAAGCCTAGAAAAATCTGACAAATCTCCCTCATGTCTTAAGAAAGCTATTCAAATTGACCAATTATAACACATCTTCAATCAATGAGGAAGCGTTTAAGCGAACCATATGAGCAAAGAAAATGCTAAAAGTATTGATCCAACCCAACAAGCATCTCAATAGGGCTTCATTTCTTCTAAAGAAGCCACCTCTTAGTCAAATCCATTGACATTAGCTCCAATGAGGTATAATTCTTAAATGCTTAGAAAGCCTTAGGGATCTTATGTTTGATGTGTTGAATCGAGCATCATTAGGATCCAACCTTTAGAACCCGTGCACTTTACTTTTTAATCCTTTTGGAAAAGTTTAGAGATAAACAAAACTATTTATTTTATGTGTTTGAAATGAATAGTTTTGATTAGGTCGAAAAAATGATTTGATTCCCTATCAAGCCATGATTAACTCATGGGTCATTTAATTTTTTGATCGAATGATCATGATTAATCCACCTTATTTTACTTATTATTAAATTCAATCGATCTAATAAAGGAGTTAATCAATCTTTAGAATTCCAATCAAAACAAAAAAAAATAATATGTGATCAAATAAAATAAAAAGGGTGCAAATTAAATTATCAAAAAATCTAAGTAAAACTTAGTATAAAAAGAAGAAAAATTAACTAAACCAATAGTATTATAAATATTATAATCGAATATAAAAATTTGTTTGAACATAATTTATGAAAGTCAATTATAAAATCAAAATCTCTAATTGTCATATGTTGATTCTAAAATCAAAAAGGAAATTTAGTTATGTGACATATCCTTAATTATAATTAACTCTATTACAATTGGCTAAGCTTTATTTGATTAGTTATTCATATAAAATTTTGGAGAATTCATAACTAATTCAAATCACATTTTATATATATATATATATATATATATATATATATATACTCACATAGGACATAATTGAAGTCAAGAAAAAAAAGAGCAAACTTGTATAATTCATATTATAAATATCATAATCAAATCAAATAAACATAAAATTAAATATAAACTCTAAAGTAATTAAACAAAATCCAATTACTCCAAATTCTAATCAATATCAAAATAAGTTAAACAAAAAAAAATCCAAATAAAAAAACTGATTGAACTAAGATAGGAGAATAATCATTAAGATAAAGAGATAATCATTTGTATAAACTAGACGACTAAATTTAATAAGTTAAACCCTTAATTGGAATTCAAATAAAAGAACACATTAAACTTTAAATAAATAACAAGTAAATTAAAATACATTCACCAATCTAAATCAAACTCAAATAAAATAATAAAAATCAATGAATTTAAACAAACATCAAAATGACAATAATCATATGAAATTAAAACAAAAAAAGAATTAGATATTAAGCATATTGAATTATCAAAATTTAATTAAATCAAAACATCTAATCCAAAATTAATCAATCGAATATATGACAAACTTAAACTTCATTAGATATTAAGGATATTGAATTATCAAAATTTAATTAAATCAAAATATCTAATCCAAAATTAATCAATCAAAATACAAAGATTAAGTAAACTCAAATTTTAAAAATCTAAATTAAATCAAACAAACATTAATCAAATCAAATCAATCACATAAATATAATGGGCTAATTAAGATACTTAAAGACATTAGTTAGACTTATTAGGAGTTAGGATGTAGAATATGGTGAGTTCCATCCAAAAATAGAATTCATTCTACTCTTCATTCTTGAAAACCTAAATATCACTTTAACCAAATAAAAGTGAAATAAAATGGAAAATAAAACATTAAATCATTTAAATTGAAACCACCAAAGGAAAATTTTAAACAAATTCAAACACCAAATTGAAACTTAAACTAAAGAAGCGTGGTAAATTCTTATCACACAAGCCCTTTTTTCACACACTAGAATACTAGGTCAATGACCCTAGAATTATGTTAGGTCGATGTGTTGATTGTATGGATGATGTTGTGTTTTGTTCTGTGATATAATGTTTTAGACTAGATGTTAGGAATGTGGATCATTATCTTTGGATGTTAGGTTGTTGATAGTCACTTTTTTTTACAATTTTGCTTAAGGCTTAAAATAAATATAAATGCTCTCTTTGCAGGTTGCTTAAGTCCCTAAGCATAATCCAAGTTAGGATAGGTGGGCTTGGTTACCCATGTGCACGGTGCTAAGTCCAAATTATAAATATAACTACTTGGGCTATATGTGTGTTTAGCTAACACTTATTTTGCAGGTGTAGTTAGATTTACTTTTCATATTTTTAATGTAATTTTTCATTAGGAATTAGGATTAGTACTATGGGGGTTTAGGATGACCATTAGCTAGAAGGCTCAGTCCTAGGGTGCCATGTGATGCCTTGAAGTCTACCACATCAAAAGAAGAAAATATATAAAGAAATGAAGGAGACATGAATAATGAAGACTTGAAGACCACCCAAAGCTTTTATTATTTGTAACTATTATTTATATAGGGTTGTATAAGGGTAGAGCTACCCATTTTCTCTTTTCGCTATCGTGAAAAGTCGCAGCCTTTTATTCTTTTATGGTAGTCTATAAAATTGTTTGATGTTGTGTTTAGAAACAACATGCTTTCTTAGTTTCTTATGTTTGATGCTTTAATGTGTGGCACGGATATTAGGCTCTTAAGATAAAATTAATTTCTCTACCCCAATTAATAAATCACAATTAAAATTTAAATATTCATAACCTCACCATAAAGCTTTGGTTTTAAATAAGATAATTAAAAGATTTAGCATAGCTAAATGGTTGAAAGTCTCACAACATGCATGCATATTATTTCTCTCTTGAACATGAAGGATCTCCATCCATGCACGATAGGGGAATGCTTGACCTATGAGGGCATCCCTTGTGAGAACACCTTCTTCTAGGATTTAGCCCATAACCTATTTTCATTGTGCATATAGGCATCAAAACCCTAAAGCCTTTGTCTAAAAGAAGTGTCAAAATTGAAATAAAATTTAAAAATATTTTACATTTGTAAATTAAGTTATTACTCATAATACTCGTGCTCTAGTCTCTTAGGGAGTATGGTTAAGGGCTCTAGTCTCTTTCTAAATAATAACTAAGCTATCTTGCAACTCATAAGACTTGCCTACATGAATTTAAAGCATAGGAGGAGTTAGGCTACCACTCTAAGCAGGTTGTAAGCCCACCCGGTTAGGTGGTTTATCCTCTCTTGTGGAGGTAAACCATAAACCCATCTTCTTAGACTTAGGTCAATGCTTTAGCTTGCCAAATCTCCTTATATTTAGGATCCAATGTAGCTATTTTCTTCAAGATACTAGCATAAATCCTCACCTCTTAGGCATTTCATAATCTTATATTGTTGGATTATAAGTCCTAGCTTTCTAATAAAATGTCAACTTCAATAAATTCAATCTCTTCAACTTCAAACATATAAAGCCCAACCATAGGATAGATTAGAATACTCACTAGGCTTGCTAGTATCATGAGCATTTCTTACTCATTCTCTTTGTCTTCAATAATAAGTCCTCTCCTTGAATAATCCCATTAGATTTTCCAATACAAATAATCCTTTGATAGTCTAGCCTTGAAATCTTTGGAGACCTTAATTTCTACTTTAATCCAGAGTATTCCTAAAGAATTTCCATTTCTTATAATGTAATTAACTATGGAGGCTTGCCTCCATAGGGAACTTAATGAACTAGCTTAATATAAACCCTTTACTTTTCCATGTAAAGTAGAGGAAAGATCTCGGTACATTCAAGACCCATCATGCCTTAGAGTCCTTATTAGGCATTAGTCCATTATAGGGTGATGATTTATATCTTTCAAGATAGTGTATCATACCTTAATGTAAGTACAATCACTTCAATAAATAACCCCTAAGATCTACATCGTGTCCTACCTCCAAAAATTAACACCACAGATTTTTTTGGCGACTCTATTGGAGAGGATTCCTCTATCCATAATCATTTTTAAATTCACTCCACCTGAAGTTTTCAAAAATATAAAATGTTTCAAATCTCTTTAAAATAAAAGACAATCAAACCTCATTTATCATACCTAAATTTGTTAAATGAGGGTCCTCTTTCAAAAAATCAAAATCAAATTTACAATCAACAAAACCCCTTTCAAAGATTTTCAAAAAGCACATTTCTTAAAATAAAATCAATTAACCAACTCCATTTAACATACCCAAATTTGTTAAATGGAGTTCCATTAAAATCAAAATAAAAATCAAAATCAACATAATTGAACCTCACTTAACATACTCAAATTTGTTAAGTTAGAGTTCCCCTTTTCAAAAGCAATATCACACAAAGTCAAGATATATATTTTGAATCTCATTTGGCATACCCAAATTTGCTAAATGAGGTCTATTTTCAAAAGCAAAACACACAAATAATTGAACTCCATTTGTATACCTAAAATTGCTAAGTGGAGTTCCCCTTTTCACCAAAACAAATTGGATCCTTCTTGCATACCCACAATTCTAAGTAGAGTGCCTTCTTTCAAAATTATGAAACAATCATGCACATTTGAATTCCATTTCACACCCAAACTTGTTAAATGAGAATTCCCCTCTTTAAAATCAAAACAAATTGAGTCCTTAACATACCCACATTTGCTAAGTAGAGTTCTCTTTTCAAATCACAAACAAATTAAACACAATGACTTCCATTTGACATACCCAAATTTGTCAAATGAGAATCCCCATTTTATAAAATCAAACAACATCATGAAAATCAAAATGAACTCCATTTGACATACCTCATTTGTTAAATGAGAGTTCACCTCTTTCAAAATGAAACAAATACCAAGTCATACTTACTTAACATACAACATTTGTTAGGTAAGAATCCCACTTTCAAATTAAAATCGAACACATTTTTGGACCTTACTCAACATACCACATTTGTTAAGTAAGAACCCTATCTTCAAATCAAAGCAACAAACACACTTGATCCTACTTAACATAATAAGTTGTTAAGTAAGGGTTTCACTTTTCAAATCAAACAAAACATCAAATATTTTATTTTGTTAGGTAAGAATCTCACTTTCAAATATATTAAACACACTTGAGTCCTAACTAACATAACAAATTTGTTAAGTAAGAGTCTCACTTTTTAAAATCAAATCAAAATACATCAAACACATTGGGATTCACTTAGCATACCTAAATTTGCTAAGTAAAGATCCCATTGTCAAATCAAAACAAATCAAATACATGACAAAATCATCATAAACAACAAAGATATGTTCAAAATGTTTTCAAACATGTACTTGGATCTCTCTTAGCATACCCAAATTTCTAAGTGAATTCTCCGAAATTAAAATCTCAAAATAAAGAATTAGCAAAATAAAATCATCTCTAGAAATCTCTCCAAATGGAGGAGCCTCATTCAACATATCCTAATTTATTGGATGAAGGTTCCAAAATCAACAAACTAATTCTTATGGCAAAGCCTCTCTTCAAAATTCTAAATCTCTTCAAAATCAATGAACCCCACTTAGCATACTTAAATTTGTTGAGTGTGGGTTCAAAATCTGAATTCAAATGAGAAATTTATGATTAAAGGCAAAATATTATGGTCAAAGTATGACTCAGTTATATTTTCACATGTATGAATATCAGGGTCAATTAAGCTCAATCTTTCGATGCAGTTGCCATGGCTCCTAGCAAGTTTTTTTCACTTTCCTCTCTAGTGTAGACTTGGCTACGATCATGCCAATCTCACCGTGATTTATGCCACCCACCTGATTTACTTTGGTCGTGGCTTTGAGGGGGTTAGAATTACATTTGAGGGTAGCCCTCTGGCAGGAGGAGGTGGTAGGGCGTGCCACTCCTCCACTTTGATGTTGAGTCGACCCAGTTTCCCTCTTTGAGGAAGAAGGCATGGAGGTCCCCACCCTGCGGTGCGATTCAGTTTATCTATTCTATTGTAGCTCAGTGAGCTATTACCTCCTCCTTGGTCCCCTCAAAGGGGAAGACTATCTTAGCATCTGAGATATTCTCCCCTTTGAGGCGAGTTCACTCCCAGACATCTTTGCTCTCCCACACCAACATCGAACAAAAGCGAGATCAAGTGACCAAAAGCTAGGGAGGTAGACACACATCATATATTGCTGAGGAGGGTTCTCCTTAAGCGGTCTCCCCTTTCTTGGGTGGTAGTAGATTCCACCCACTCTCCATTTAGATGGAGAGGAGGATGCAAGAAGGATTGCTACATCTCCTCCACCACCAGCTTACTATGAGGTACCAACTAGGCAGAGGAAGAAACTCTATGCTAGCCTCAGAATAGTTCTTCACTAGGTTGGCAGAGCCTACAGACACTCAGAGTCTGGTGCATTATTCAATCTTAGGTTTGTGATCCCAAGGAGCATCAGTTCCCATCATTGAGAGGGCCACCAAGGCCAAAGTTGCGACCACGGCGGTAGAAGAGATGGAGGTACACTAGGTAGTTGCCTCGCCCTTATGACTTCCACGATCATCACCAGGATCGCATAGATGGTATAGTACTCGACACCACCGACCATCAAAGGATAGCTCCAACAAAAGGCGGTCGATGTTACCTCCACTCCGTTCCCATCCAGTTACTAGTTGTCCTCCTTCAACTATTCCTACCAAGGTTCAGATCTACATCCGAGAGGAAGTCCCCATTGGTGATCGGCTACCTAAAGATCCCACTCCATCTACTTCACCTCTGAGGTGAGGTGAGCTCTCCCATTCGACCTCCCACCGGTTGTGGTGAAGAGTGAAGACCCAAAGTCCGTGGTCATGCCACCACCACAACCGCAACACATGGTCACCACCCAACAATAGTGACGAGAGAGGAGGAGGGACATCAGTATAGTTCCCATGGTAGTCAATCCTCTTAGTGAGGGTGTCCCGTCAGTAGGCAACATCCGTTGCATAGATTAGATGAGCATAGTTGCAGTTGGCCATCAGTGAGTCTTTATTTATTGTCTAGACAAAGTAGAGATTGTTCAATAGATGACATCTTAGAGGACTACTTTGCTAAGAAGAGATGACTTCTAGGTAAAGATCATTCAGATTCAGAGGAGGGGAAGGTAGCTTTTGACCTCGATAAGGATGATCTTCTATTGGATTCAGCCAAAGTCCACATGGTAGATACTTGAAGCTCCCTCAACTGAGACCATCAAAGCAAGGAAGGTGTTGTGGTTGAAGAAGATGATGCCATCCATTCAACCCAACACCTCCTCCGGTAGCTTAGGTAGAAGGATGATTAAATCCATAGGATGGAGAAGAAGGTTGAGGATTTGTTAGTGGCAGTACTAGCACTTGAGAATGAAGCTCCAGCATTACATCCTAGCCTTATGGAGGCTGAGCAACCTGAGCTTCTACATGTCTTAGAACCCCCCAAGAGTACCTCTCTTGTAGATCAGGACAGTGGTAGCCTACATAGAAATGTCATAGATAATACCTTCATGTAGGAGAGAGACCTCAAACAAATGGTGGAACAGCAAGTGAGAGAAGCATTGGCACAAGCCCGAGGTACCTCATTCATTCCAAAGGGTAGACTACCTAGAGGAATTTATTCGTATCCCAAAAGTTTTGTGCTACCTTCTTTCAAGATTTTTGATGGCAGTGGGAACCCTCGGCAGCATATAGCATACTTTAGAGCTACAGTTGTAATGCATGGTAGCAATGCACTTCTCTTTCACTTATTTGTCAATAGTCTTTAGGGATTGCATTCAATTGGTATGCCAAAGCTGTTATGGTAAAGATATTTGTTGAGTTGGGACAACTTTTCATTAAGAGATTTTGGAGCTCAATAAAGGGTGATTTTGGGCTATCTCATTGTAGCACAATAAAACCAGTGAGACCCTCATTGATTATATTCTCAGTGGCAAACTTGAGTATGAAATATGAACATGACTATCCGAACAACACGGCATAGAGATTCTTCTTAAGAATATTCATGGCTCAGTTGCTTTTATGCTCAAAGGATTTACTATCAAAACCTTTGAGAAGTTAATCAACAAGGTGGCTAGTTTACAAGAAGATGATAAATAGTTACTTTTCCAAGACTAGTCATCCAAGCCTAAACTGAAGAAATATTTTGAAAAGAAGCCGGTGGGCAATGGCAATTGATTGAGGGAAGGCCACTTAGGGTTTGAGTTTGAGAGACCTAGACTCGTAGCCTCCACATTGTGCCTACCACCACCGATCATCATCACACCTGCTTTAATGGCCATTACAACCACCTCCTCTGTATACCCAGCAGAACTCCTATCCACCGGGTATTACCCCTACTCTTTTGGACAAACTAAACAAGACATATTCATTCAAGAGGGCAGTAGTCAAGAAAATCTTTAAAACCTCTTAATGAAGCCTAATTTCTAGCTACTATAGTCGAATAGGCTGGAGGAAGTGGGCAAGAGCAATGATCCTAACTTTTTCCATGACCACCACATGTTAGGCCATGCCTTTAGAAAACTGTGTCACCTTC